>WSTH01000905.1:0-16577 GCA_019616345.1 Ceratobasidium sp. 395
AAATGATATGCGGTGTTATGAACGCTCAGTGTCAATGATCAACTCGGCTCTGATACATCGCGAGGTTCATCCCACGTAACCCGACTACACTAGGCGTGCTTTCAGTGGGCTACGCTCACTAAAAGCGCTTGAAAGAGCGTTGTACTAACTATGAATGATATCTCAGAACTTATTGCATCTTACGAAAAAAATGAAAAGCAATAAAATGATGTGCACTGAGATCCAAATATACAATTGAGACTATTAGTTAAATCGGTAAGGTAAACCAGCCTTACCTAGGGAGAGGCGATATACCTAACGTTGTGGGCGCGAACAAGGCAAAACACCGCTATTTCACCCGAATTTACTAAACTCTCTTCCATGCCAAGTCGGCCTACCCATTAACTTCTGTCGCTCCGCTATCTCTCATTGTCATTTATATAGTGTGACTTCGCGCGGTCAGCACCGAACCACAGAAAAATCACCTTGCTTGCCAAGGTCACTCCCCCCCCACATTGGCTCCATCAAACGTGAGGGGTCCAAAGGGTTCGATTTATAATCAGACCCTTGAACATGGTTCCTGCCAGCTTAGCCATCCACAGCTTGTCGAAATTGACGAGCGATAAGAGCAGCGTTATAGTAATTGACTAAACAAACAAGTACGGTGTATAGCAAGCTGCTAAAAATCTCAGGGGTTGGGGTACAAGACGCATCTATTTAGTCCCTACACGAAGCCTAGTATAGACGACCATTCAGCACTTCAGGCCCGAACCACCAGCCAACAACGATTGATCTACTTGCTTCACAGATGCAATTATCTCTTTCGCTACTCAACATTAAGTAAATGTCATCATCAATCTCGAACTCTATATGCACTTGACAAACAGCGCCTTACCTGGCTCAGACCTCGGCTATCACCACTGTGCAACGTATGTCTCAACCCGGGGGGTTTTGACAGTTGGTGAGCCTGGTTTAATAGCAAAACAAGACTCACACTAGCTCGGGTACGGAACAATTGATTGGATTATTGATTATAGGCAGAATTTTGCGATCTCATTGCATAGACACATGCACATGACTCATAGATTACGGGGATTGTGCAACCCCTCCACAGCCCGACTAGTCCTAGACCGCTTCGCTGAGCTCCTGCCTTCATTTTGTCACACTGTTCAGCCTCTTGAGCCTCTCGTTCGCGCATTTCAAGTTCTCACAGGGGGTTCTTACAAGCGGGTGGTTGTCAAAGTCGCGTAGCAATTGGATTGCGTCTAGCCCCGAATTGCTGCACTCATTGGGCTCACTGCCTGCCTATATGCGTGGTGATCGTCATAATTCACTCCCTCCGACCGTCCTTGTCACCTTTGCGCTTGTTCACAAAAAGACTACCCGCTATAAGCCAGTCTCATATTTTAAGGCTTAGGCCGTTAATGCCGAGACCAAGATCTTACGCCTGTCAAGCTCTCGGTTTTATTGTCAAAATCAGTGGGCGAGCTCTTCTAAAAGTGAGAACCTGATGCTAACGAGCCAAGGCCCAGCATCAAGCGCACCTGTGCTACTTGAGTGAACTCAATACGTGTTTTCTGGACCAGTTGATGTCTGATTGCTTCAATAGCGTCTATTCTATCAAGTTCAACTCTATCTAAATATCAGTTACCTCGTTCACGATCGTTTTGCCACTATTTGTCTCGCCTATGATTGTACTGTTTTTGTCTCAAGTACCGCGCTGTTTCGTTTCTCGTTACTAGATTTTCGCGGCAACGGTGGTTGGGTTAAACTTATAGCGTATCGAACCCACCCTAAGCAAGCAAGGTGCGTCGCCCGGCCACGGGCACATCTCAATGATCAATGGACCGCTTATTAGGAAAGACGTCGCTTTATCAACGATCATAATAGTTATTGGTTCATATGTGAGTGGCGGAAGATGGGGAAACAATATAATATTTCAGATAGAGGAGATCATTGTGAGAGGCGTCAGATGAACTGATCACTTGAATCTCCTCATAATCTGGTTTCACCAGCGACTAGTCGTTGTGATTGTATGCGTCCGCTTCGGCCCCCACACCGTGTCATACTCCCGGATCACTGGTTTTCCATGTACCCTACTCTCAGGGCTAAACTACCCCACTGACAGCTTTCAGCCTTAAGATTTCCCCTTGAGTACAATTTTCGTCTAACTACACGCTCATTGCGGCAATTCTGGCTCAGCCTCTGGATCCGGCATCTCTTGCCCAGCTGGCGGGCCACCGCCACCGCCTGATTTATCCTTTCGCGTTGCTTGGACAATGTCGTCTACGCGCAATAGTACACGGGCCGCTTCGATTGCCGTTTTGAGCGTTTGGATCTGCAGGAGAAGTACAAGTTAGCAGAGGCGGAGAAAGGAAAAGACGGGGACAGGCCTTGACACTCGCACTCTCGTACAGCCCATAGGTTTTCATATCCGTAATCTTTCCAGCGTGCCCATCGATACCCCATGTATGCTCTCCAGCAGCATGCTTCGCCTACCCTCAAACATCAATATACACATTCCCCAAAGAGCAATCACGAACAACTCACCCTCAACTCTGTTAAAACCCTAATCGCATTCCCACCCGAGTTCTGTACCAACGTCCGAGGAATCACCTCCAACGCCTCGGCAACAGCTCTAAACACCGCTCCCTGCGCCGCACCCGCAACGTCTTTATCCTTCCCGCTCGCTTCGCCGCCCGCGGTCGATTCAGTCAGCGCCCGAGCGACGGCCATTTCTACAGCGCCGCCACCGGGTACGAGACGTGGGTTGAGCACGACGTTTCGGGCGACGGCCATTGCGTCTGCCAAGTTCCTGTCGATCTCGTTGAGGATGTCTTTTGAAGGACCGCGGAGGAGGATTGTGCATGCTTTTGGAGAGGTGCATTCGGTGAGGAATGTGAAATATCTATTGAGTTGCGTAACTTATTAGTCGAAACGGGAGAGTGAGACGGGGAAAGAACGCACTCGTCGCCGAGTTTCTCAATGTAGAACATCCCGCAACGTGTCCCGATGTCTGAATCGCGAAGGTCTTCGACTCGGTTGACGATTGTGGCGCCGACAGCACGTGCGATACGGTTGTTATCCGATTTACGTACGCGGCGGAGGGCAGTGATATTCGCCTTGAGCAAGTAATGCTGAGCCAGGTCTATGACAACACATTAAGCCAAGCATAAGAAAAGCAAGACGAGAACGTACCGCTTACACCCTTCTCCGTGATAACCAAATCCGGCTTGAACTCGATCAAGCGCTCGCACATACGCTTAATCTGCTCCTCCTCGATCTCTAAAATCCTCGCCCAATCCTCCTCTTTGGAGATCTCAATATTCGTCTGACTCTCGCCCTTCTTATACTCCATTGGGCAGTCGAGGAGGATGATACGCGGGTTGGCGATCCGACGACGCATCTTGGGGTGCGTGATATCCTTGTTGATTAGCACGCCAGCCAAGACCTGGGACTCCTCGATCGTTCCGCCTTGGACCTTTTCGACTCGAGCATATCGTTTGATATCGATGGTCGTCATCCCATTCAGACTCGGCACGCCTCCAAGCCCAGCCGTAGGTGTACTAGTCTCGCCGGTCTCGTTCATTGTGACAGTTCGGACGGCTTTGAGCGCAAGCGAGCACATGAGATCTGACCAGCGCGCGACAAACTTCGTTCCAATAGCTGTTTTGATTAGGGCAAGCATCTCGGCTTCAGAGGACGTGTCGATGGGTGTGGAGACACGGTCTACGGTGGCGAGGGCGGTGGATAGAGATGCGTTGAGGCCGGCGATGATCCTGACGGGATGAATGGAGCGTTCGAGAAGAGGAAGGGTGTGTGCGAGGATTTCACCAGCTGGAATAGGGTCAGTAAATGGGCAAAAGAGGCATGGATGCGCGTACCAAGGATAATAACACTCGTAGTCCCGTCGCCAACTTCCTCGTCCTGTGTCCTCGACAGCTCAATCATGTTCTTCGCAGCCGGATGTGCGACATCAATCTCTCGTAGAATCGCGTTCCCGTCGTTAGTTAACCTAAACCCAAATCAATATGTAAAAATTAAATCAAATTGGGTGACGCGTACAGAATACCGCCCATGGGATCAAGAATCATTTTGAGCATGGCTTTCGGGCCAAGACATGTGCGGATGACGTCCGCGACAGTCTAGAGACGCGTCAGATGGGAAAGATACGCGAAGTGGATGGAGCTTACCTTGGCCGCCATGATATTCGCAACCTGGGCTTTTCGGCCAGATTGTCGTTCAGGCGTCGAGTCTATCCGCGTAAGTATATTTATCTAAGGGTATAAGACACAATACTTACTGACAACAAAGACTGGAGTCTGTCCCGGGGCCTGCATGGTGGTGGATGCGCGTCAAGGGTTCGTAATTTGCAAGGTGGATCACGTGAGGTGTGTCACGTGAATTACGTCTTAGGCAACCCTGCATTTTAGCAATGACGTCGTACTCTTGACCATCACAACCATGTCCTTTGTCAAACTCAGCATCTTTGGCACGTCTTTCGAGGTCAGTACTGTGATAAATGCAAGTATAATGCTCATATTTTGCAGGTTACGACTCGCTATGTCGACCTCCAACCAGTTGGGATGGGTAAGTCTTGTGGAAATGTAGATGCCCTTTTGCTCATTAAATCGCAGGTGCATTCGGGCTGGTCTGGTACGACATAATCATATTCTTCTAATCCTTTTTCTTACGACTTTCTCAGCTCTGCAAAAGACCAGCTCACCCAATCCGCTGTCGCGATCAAGAAGATCATGAAACCATTCTCCACACCCGTATTGTCCAAGCGCACCTATCGCGAACTCAAATTGCTCAAACACATTGCTCACGAAAACGTGCGCTACCTCACTTTCCATATCCTGATTGTGGCTAATTTTTACGATCTAGATTATTTCCCTCAGCGACGTGTTCATTTCTCCGCAAGAAGACATGTAGGTCTGAGCGCTTGGTGCAGATCGGGGTCGATACTGAGATATAGCGTAAAGATACTTTGTCACAGAACTTCTAGGCACAGATCTCCACCGACTTCTCACTTCTCGGCCCCTAGAGAAACAGTTTATTCAATATTTCCTTTACCAGATCCTGGTGCGTCACTCCTCTTAAAATCCCCACCCACACATTTATGGCTGACTCTCGCCCTGTACCCAGCGCGGACTCAAATACGTTCACTCTGCTGGCGTTATTCATCGAGACCTTAAACCCTCTAATATCCTAGTTAATGAGAATTGTGACCTCCGGATCTGCGATTTCGGCTTGGCGCGATTGCAGGTGAGCCGCTCTCTTTCCTCCTCTCATGATTCAGCTTCCGTTGTTTCTGGCGGCAAAATACGTGGCGATGTGTGTCTAGCGACAGAGGGCGCAGGGTTAGGCTGAACTGCGTCATCGTACGAGACCCGAGCGCTTGTGTCGACCTAGACTTCCAAATAAGCGTGTGTGCCTGGATACGCGGCTAACCCGAATATAGGACCCTCAAATGACGGGATACGTCTCGACGCGATACTATCGTGCGCCAGAGATCATGCTTACATGGCAGAAATATGACGTCGCAGGTGCGTTGTGTTGTTCCTGACTTACTCCGAGGCTATTGGCTAACAAAATCATGAAACAGTGGACATTTGGAGTACAGGGTGTATATTCGCTGAAATGCTCGAGGGGAAACCTCTTTTCCCGGGCAAGGATCGTAAGTGGCGCCATCAATTTTACACATGGCGTGAGGTTAAAGATGGTGTACAGATGTGAACCAGTTTTCGATCATCACAGAGTTGCTGGGTACGCCGCCGGACGATGTTATCCAGACGATTTGCAGCGAGAACGTGAGTGAAACGCACTATCTGTTGAGTTTACCCTAGTATCTTACTCATACCTACATCCTATCTAGACCCTCCGATTCGTACAAAGCCTACCCAAACGAGAACGTATACCCTTTTCGCAGAAATTCAAGACAACCGACCCGTCTGGTACGTTTCCCTCTTTCTTCTCGCCCCTAGACTGTTTTAAATTTCCCCTTTAACTTCTCCACAGCGCTGGACCTCCTAGACAAGATGCTCGTATTCGACCCGCGCAAGCGAATCACCGCCGCCGAAGCCCTTTCACACGAGTATGTCGCGCCGTACCACGACCCATCTGATGAACCAGTTGCCTCCGAGGTAAGTCCGGTTCCCGGCTATACTTAGTTCAAGGCTAATGTAATGAAATCAGCCATTCGATTGGAGCTTCAACGACGCAGACCTCCCAGTAGATACATGGAAAGTGATGATGTATAGCGAGATTCTAGGTTCGTCCCGCCATCCTCCCCTCTCCCTATTCATCTTCTAATCATTCCGAATTCAGACTTCCACCAAATCGGGGACCCCTCGGTCGACGCCTCGGCAGCACAAGGTGCGCTCGCTGCGCCTTCTGCCCCGGGCATGTGAAGCTCACCGTGTCCAGGCACGGGGGTAACAGGTTAGGGTGATTGGGGCGATTATAGTTTTCGATGCGCGCGACGGATACATACATAAACGGATAACGGGCACGATGATATTATGATTACTACCTTAGTTAGATTGAATTTTATGTTGAATGGTATGACTATTTTTTGTTTCTGGAGGCAAATTGGGTGATTAGTCCGGTTTTGGGGTAAATTATTGTGGCTTGGTTTGAGATGTGGCGCGTGATTAGGTTTTGAAGTTTGATCTAATTATCAAAGGTTCGTTAGGTGTTGCCCATTTTGCTCAATATGGCTCCTACATCAATTCTTACTTTCTGTCAGTCCAAGCCCATCCGCTACTCGCATGCGGTACATGTATAGCAACTATATCAATAACTGACGTCCTGGTTGTTCACCATCGCCGGCAAAGATTGCGATATCGCCCGGTTTCTTAGATTTTCGCAAACATTATGCGTTGCACAAGTTGGGTGGCTCGACGTAACAACAATTGGTCGGTTCGATATGTCGGCTAGGGAGATCCATCAGCCGTTGTAGCCCGGGGCGGGTCTGAGCAGCGACCACGTCAAAACGCAGGTCGTTCTTGCGCTGCGCAAGCTCGCTGTAAAATATAGAGTCGCAATGCATAGCAAATAGGGAGCCTCTCAAGCTATTGCATAACTTAACCCTCCTTTTAAATCAGTCCTCTGTCGATAAAGGCTTCGTTGAGAACAAAATCAAGAATGTATTGTCCACTGAGCTAACAAAACACAGAAAACAATACAGCCTACTAAAGCAGGCGGCGTGCTTACTTCTGCACATTTTGACTGGAAAAGAACATGTTAGGTCCGGATACCCTACGTTGTAATGGGTACACTCACGGGAACTGGCCAAGGACGTTGCCGACGGGGTCGTAGTGGCACACAAGATAGCTGGAAGACTGAAATAGTTTGGATATATAAGCTACTTAGATATATGCGGGAGAAAACGTGACGTACACCATAGCTTGCATCGAAGATCGTGCCAGGAGCGCATGTCGCCGTGAAGCATCCAAGTTTGGTCGTCGCCTTCCACACAACCTGAGTCCAGTGCGAGTAGTCATCAGGGCCCTTATAGTCGGCTGTATCCAAGCGTCAGACGAGTTAGGCTCTGCCATAAAGTCTCTTCAAACTATACTTACATCGCTCGGCGTTCCACCAACCGATCATAGTAGCGATCGAAGGGCTGCCGGTACCGGCTGCCAAGTTCTGACCAGCTTGGCTATGCTGAAGCAGGGAGTTAATACTCTAGTTTTCTAGTCGACAACCAAAACTAGGTGTACCAACCTGGAACTTGCATTGGGTAGCCCATGCCTGAGCAGACGACGCTAGGCCGGCATCCCAAACAAGTGCTTTGGCACCGTGTGCGGCGCGCTCAGTGTTATGTGCATCAAGATACTGCTGCTGAGTCGTGGCACGGCCGACGAGATGAGTGCCAGTCATATGAATCTCGGTGGTGTTGACCGAGCGGTTATCGCGCCAGTGGGCGGAGACGGCGGTCGCAGCGGCGAGAAGAGCGACAACGGGAGCGGTGAATTGAACCATTTTGCTGAAGAAAGTGCTGAGAAGAGTGAGGCTGATGTGAGTAGAGTGTGGTGAGCTGGATGTTAACTGACACTGTCGGTCATTATTTATACCAATACGACTCCGTTCTGAACGGCGTGGACAGGCATGTTAGGACTTCGTTGACTGCGTGTTGCTTGTTCTGAACAGTATCAGGCGAATAAGCGATATCATGCGAGCCAAGCCTTTACCGAGCCGGCCGACGGTAATGAATTTAGATATAAATTTAGACCCATGTAAAGCCTAAGCGCCAGGATACGCCTGTAAGCGGAGCTCGCCTCGGGTGTACTCCAAGCTCACCGAGGTCGCCGAAATCAACAGCGGCTTAACGTTTGCGCGATGTATATCATCCACGTAACTAATTGGATTCGCAGAAGGTAGTCACGCACATCTGTTGGAAGTTGAGACGTTCGTAAACGGCACAACAAGCAAGGTGCGATTACATAATAGGGGGTTTGCCATCGCGACTCGAAAACCTGGCCTCAACTGGCATCTCAACTAGTACCTCAACTGGGCCCCAACTCACGTTTGAGTGTCACTAGTTGAGTCAATTATGACCCTTCTCTTTCCTCAGCCGAGCCTGAGAAAAACCCCGTGGATCATTAGACAGTGCTCCGTATGAATATCATGTAAACGGTGCGCATATATAGTACAGTAGTATGGATGTCTGAAAGTTTGGTCCTCAGCGCATTGCGGTTTGCAAAAGTAATCGCCAAGCGCCGGGAAAAGTTAGTCGTTTGTGCTTTCGCAAAAACTACCGGATCTCCATCATATCGAGTCCAATCTGTATGATATCGATGGCTCGTTAGACTCGCGTGACATCCGAAAAAATTATGGCACATCCAGAACTCGCTTTGACAAACTTTACAAAAGTCAACTCGCTGAGAATTGACGTTCTCCAATTTAGGAGCATACTATGAGGCTTGAATAAGCTGTAAGATCGTAATAATCACTCCCCTGGACAAATTGGACTCGATTTGGTGGAGATACCGTACCATTTGGTGACCCTGATTCAGTATTAGGTCCCTCTTACTCCTTGCTGCCAATAAACGTATATAATACCGAACACGGAGTTGATTAATAGCATGATTGACTACTGCATTAAGGAGCCCTTGGTTGACCTGAGCTAGCTCAAAAACAATGAAATTGTCTAATGCAATGCATACACTAAGCAAAACGCCGCCTTTCAGCTCTCCTGGCTAAGGGTATAGCGTGAACCTCGCGCGAGCCGAGTAGTTCGACGTGATGGAGTGCCAACGCATAGCATATAGGAAATCTCGCAAACTCTCGCACAGCTTAGATCTTCTCGTGGAACCCTTATTGGTGAACATTTTGATGGGAATAAAATCAAAATTGTATTATGTGCTAACGAAACACAGAAGACAATATGGCCTAGTAAAGCACTGAAGTGTGCTTACTTCTGCACGTTTTGACTGCACAAGAACATATCAGATCCGGACCTTTTATGTTGTAACTGATACACTTACGGGAACTGGCCAATGACGTTGCCAGCGGGGCTGTAGTGGCAAACTAGATAGCTGGAAGACTGAAATAGTTTGGATATATAAGCTACCGACTAGATCTATGCGGGAGAAACGTGACCTACGCCGTAGCTTGCATCAAAGATCTTGCCAGGAGCGCATGTCGCCGTGAAGCATCCAAGTTTGGTCGTCGACTTCCACACAACCTGAGTCCAGTGCGAGTAGTCGTCAGGGCCCTTGTAGTCGGCTGTATGCAAGCGTCAGACGAGTTAGAGACATCACGCCAGCAGAGCCTAACAGTACACTTACATCGCTCAGCGTTCCACCAGCCGATCATAGTAGCGATCGACGGGCTGCCGGTACCGGCGGCCAGATTCTGGCCAGATTGGCTATGCTAAAAACAAACAATAAACGTTTTAGAGATTCTGGTCGACAAAAAACTCGGTGAACTGACCTGGAACTTGCACTGCTGAGCCCACGCCTGAGCAGACGAGGCGAGACCGGCATCCCAAACAAGTGCCTTGGCACCGTGTGCGGCGCGCTCAGTGTTATGTGCATCAAGATACTGCTGCTGAGTCGTGGCACGGCCGACGAGATGAGTGCCAGTCATATGAATCTCGGTGGTGTTGACCGAGCGGTTATCGCGCCAGTGGGCGGAGACGGCGGTCGCAGCGGCGAGAAGAGCGACAACGGGAGCGGTGAATTGAACCATTTTGCTGAAGAAAGTGCTGAGAAAAGTGAGGCTGATCTGAGTAGAGTGTGATGAGTTGGATGATAACTGACGTTGTCGGTCAGTATTTATACTAATACTACTCCGTTCCAACCGGCCAACCGGCGCTGGACAAGCAAGTTGAAATATCGTTGACCGTGTGTTGTTCGTATTGAACAGTGTCAAGCGAACAAGCGACATGATGCGAGCTAACTCTTTACCGAGCCGACCCACAGTAATGAGTTTATACATTCATTCAGACCCATGTGGAGCATAAGCGCCAAGACACGCCTATAAGCGGTACTCGCCTCTCGGGTGCGGTTCAGACTCACCGAGGTCGCCGAACTCGCAAGTGGCCTAATTGGCGTCACCAACGTTTGTGCAGAATCCACGTGATTTATTTGTCGTCTGGAACGGTTGTAGACATCACAACAAGCAAGATGCGAATACATATGTAATGGGTCACGGAACGATTGCTTTTGATCCGAGGGACATTATGCACACAAGGACGTGGTGCGAAGCACAATACGGCATAGATGAGTTATAATGAATACTTGTCCTTAGCTATGCTACAGAGCACCTTGGGCCCATACGATAGCATATATGCGTATAGATAATTGCTCTATTACACATTCGAGGATGTTCGGACATGTTTCTCCTTTAATCATAGTTGCGTTTCGATAAAGAATCAGATATGTGTCGTTGAGGAGCATATTGGTATGATGGACTCGACATTGGCACACCGTTCTGTACTTTTAAGTGTGTCGCTGTGTTTAAAGATGGCGGCAGCCCACTAGCATGAGGAGGTTGACATGACCATCAAAACAAATACTTGGAACGACCCACGTGACCGCGATCGTCTTACGTTCTACAGTCTTTAAACTCATCATCTTCCTGATCTTGCGATGACGAGGCAACGCTCCCGTCCGTATCGAAACTCTATCGTCACCGCTGACACTGAGAAGTCTCGGGCCGGCTGGCTCTGAATGTAGGGTGGACGTCCCCGGGAGCCGGCGCCAACTAGTAGCAGCCCGCGTCATCCTCACGTCGGTCTTATCTTGTCATATAATAGGTTTAAGTATAGTTGGATTGATATCATACAATTACATAGATATTGCCTTATCATTGATACAGCTATAAATGGATACATTAAATGAGCAACAACCGCCAATCCTTCGTGCCCAGAATGGGGTGTCTACTACCCTATAAACGACACGACGCGACGCGACACGATGTTTTGTGTTTGCAGTTATGATCGTGTTAGTGTTCGATGAGGCACACAATAAATATTGAGAGCTCATCTTGAATCTCCCACTCTCGACTTCAACCAGCCCCCTCGGTTTTCTCCCCGCACTATAATCATGTTACATCGTCTCCCTGCGAAAAAGAAACAAAAACATATGTCTGATCGCCCTCAAGTAATATCGCCGCCTTTAAACCCTCAGCGCGCAACCCATCACTTGCAGAGCGTAACTCGGGTTGAAGAAACCCCGGTTGAGGGAAATGGTCAGTGCGATCTACTCTGGGATAAAACCCAACATTTGCTTACGCTTTTACAACACGCTGCGCAGTTTCGATGCAGCCTGCACCCAAGTCGCCGGCGCGCGAGGTGAGTGTGACCGTCTCGTCTATGGCTCGCGGTCCGCTTCCTGCCCTAGATTTTCATCAAGGTAAGCATATTGTATGCGTTTTATTCATCCACTTACCCGTCTGAATAGACACGGCCCCAGCCAATCCGCTTAATCAGGTCGACGACCCGGGTTTGAACAAATCAAACGGGGAAAGAAGTAAGTTTCTCTTCGGGATACGATGAGTGTTTACTTACATTCTACCCAGACAGCGACAACGTGCCGCCTGACAATGACGATTACAAGTCCAGCTCCGAGAAAAAAGGGGAGGAGCCGGAAGTGGCAGCACGACCGGCTCGCGCAAAGGCAATTGAATTAAGCCCTCCTCGCAAGCGAAAAGGTGAGTAATTGCTTTCAAGTTTGATTTGTTAATCAAAACTCACATACGGTACGCACTGCCGACTAATTCAGCCTCCTCCCCATCAATCTTTGCCTCCGTTCGCACGGAAGACAACGGGGATGACGAGCATGAGGTTATTGAAGTTGCGGCTTGTGGGGATTTTGGCCTAAAGCCTGGAAGCGACAAGTCAAAAGACCTACGCCAAAGACAGAACGCAGCATGGACGGAACAGCTGCCTACTTTACGCGACGCATACCGGGAGTTTCGCTCGAAAACCATCCCCGCGTCCGGGTCGAGCAAGGAAGTCCGTAGCTTCAAGGTTCGATGTGTTGATATGGATTGTGAGTGCAACTCCCTCTTGCACCTGTCATGGTTTTGTGATGTTAACCGCTCGTGCAACCTCTGACTAGCGGAGAACACCAAGGTTTTCACGGTGGACTCGTTTGCTCCGTCTGCCCTTAATAAAGTTCTCATCCACCATGGGTACATTGGCTGTTCGCCACTATACCCAAAGGTTGCGGTATCGCTCAGCCTCCTTAAATTCTTCTCAAACATGGTGCGCCGTGACCCCTCGGTCAGTGTCCCAGCCCTTGCCAAAGCGAACTGCGACTCTCGGAACGTAAGTGTTTTGGAGTCCTTTTGTGTGACACCGAGCTGAAACACATTCAAGGTACCATACGCGCATAATTTTCGAACCCAACTCGGTGCTGCGCTCGACGTTTTCAACCTAATAGAGCGCGAAACGCAGCGTCTGTCCGGTGGTACACCTTCAGGCGACGCAGCCACCCAGTAAGGGTGCACATAATTTCCCGATGTATTTATATCTTCATTATATGCACCGGGTTTGGGGGTTTTCCAGACTGTCGTCTGAATCTTCTGGTTTACTATGATTGTGCGGTTGCAAGGCTCCCGAACTTGCGCATCACGATCTTAACCGTGAAGGCTGATGTTTGGCGAACGATAGGATTCGCAAGGCATAAGCACCCCTGCTTCCCTATCCAAGCGCAAAATTTGGCCACAAATAAGATATTACGCTAGACCAGCTAGGCACTATCAGACCCAGAGAGTAGTCCTTTCGAACACTCAAATCACGCCATGGTTTGTTAGAGTATACGCGCATTACGCTTAGATTAGAACAGCTACAATAACAACACAATCAACAGTCACAAACACACGCATCTACAATGCTCTATGTCTTTTTGCGCTTTCCACCCTTAGCAGCGCCGCCCTTGGCAGACCCAGGAGTCGAAGCTCGAGACTCGGCTTTGATATTGTCTAGTGGGCGCTTCTAAAGGATAATGTGAGTAATGAGCCACGGTGAACGTCAACTCGACAACGTACCTTCCCCTTAGCAGCGGCCGGCGCTTTAGGCGCATCATCATCATCCCCAGCTGCACCATTATCTACACCATACTCCTTGGCAATCATCCCGAGCAACGTCGTGCACCGTCTTCCAATCTCCTGCGGCGTCCGGCTCTTGATGAACCAGTCGAACCTGAACACCGGGAATTCGAGGATGTCCTTTTTGATCCGATCATACACGTCCTCGGCGCCGAGACCGTAGTGATTCAGCCGGCAGAGCAAGTACCGGTCTTCTTCCTCGCTATAGATTTTTCCCTTGGTCTGGTTGTAGTTGAGGTGCAGTTCTTGCATAGGGAAGTTGTACGCGGCGACTTTGCGTCGGAGAAGGTCTTCGGTCACGTTTTGCTTTTCGCGCTTGTTGTCCGCATCCTCGAAGCGTTGCATGATACGTTCAGCGTCTGTCAATAGATCAGTTCAACGTTGTAATTCGATAGGAATATACGCACCAGCAAGCTCGGTGTACCGCGACCAGAATACCTGCGCGTACTTCCTGACCTCCTTCGCCGTCTTGCCATCAATCTCGCCCGCAATACCTTCCCAATCGGAGCTAGCGATAAAGTTAGCCCTATATTTTTTTCAAATGTCGCCAATGCTCACCTGCCATGTCGCTCTACCCCTCGGACGAATTGTTGGAAATCACGCTTCGTCCAACTTCCAAAGCCTTCCTCCTGAAGCGTCTCCTTTTCCTGCAGCTCCTCTTCAGTCAACGACTGGGCGTTATCGATCTCCTCCTGCTCCAATCGTCGCTCTTCCTCGAGTTTTTCGGGGGTGTCGTCTTCATCTACAGCCTCGCGCAACGGCGCTTGGATATTTTGTGCTTTCTATGGGTGAACATAACATAAATAGTCTGTAGTTAGGCGAAGATGAAGCAATCTCACCTTCCACGCCGCAGTCTCCCGTTCCTGGAGTTCAATAAACCTCTTCGAGAAAAACTGGTGATCCTGGACGGCAAACTGCTTCGGCGCTCTTGGAACTTTAGGACCTTTGTCGGGCTTGGACGGACCAGCGCGCATGGCATCCTTGTAGTACTGGTCGATCGAGTAGTTGCCCTTGCGTTCTCGCTTGGAGGGCTGGATCCAGTTGAGGCCAATCGTTTTGCGCTGGACGCAGACAAGGTTATTTTGGGAAGATAGAGCGAGAAAGATTACGCACCTTGTTCTGGAAGTCTTCGCCCTCCCACGTCTGGATCATATTCTCCGACTTGAAGTTGCTAAGGTCCTCCAAATTGAGACCCTCGTATTTCTGGTTCAACACGGCCGTACGCTCCTCGCCGCGCGCGATAATCTCTTCAATATCATTGTCAACCATCATGCTACAACGGTCAAAGGTTACTAAAAATAAACATCAGATAAAAGAATGTTTACTTGTCAGCAGAGTTAACAATTTTCTCGGCGCCATGTTGAATCATATCAAGCAACTCCTCCTTGTTGGCGGCTAGTACAAAAAATGAGCGTGGCACGATGTAAGACCACTGACTATCATACCTTTGTTAATAGTCGTTCGTCCTTGTTGGATGACCAGTTGGTCAAGACGCAGTTTCTGCGCAGCGCGCTCCAGCATGCGTTCTTCAACGCTACCCTTAAGGCACGACCAAATAAATGTAAGTAAAATCGAAATTACGCCAAAAATGCGAACGTACCTCTGTAATGAACCGGTACACATACACCTGCTTGGTCTGCCCGATACGATGCGCGCGATCCATCGCCTGTAAATCAGCCTGTGGGTTCCTATTCCGCACAAAATCAGGGCGAGAAGCTCAGAAACAATCGGGGATACTCACCAGTCGCTGTCATACAGAACAACAATATCGGCAGAGGTCAAGTTGATACCCAAGCCTCCAGCACGAGTCGTGAGGAGGAAAATAAACTTCTCGCTCCCGGGTTTATTGTACTCGTCGATCGCGGCAATACGGTCCTCGTGAGCTGTACCACCGTCAATCCGGCAGTATTCTACACAGCAAACGCGTAAATATGTTTGACATAGACGATAACAGAGGGTTACTCACGATAATTACGGAACAAACAATAATCCTCCAAGATATCCAACACTCGGCTCATTTGACTAAAGATCAACACGCGGGAACCCTTGCTCTTCATGTGCTTGAGGAGCTTGTCGAGGATGACCATCTTCCCAGCGTTGTTGACGAGATGTTCATCGGTCGTATACGGTGGGCCAGGTTCCTAAAAGAGGGATTGGTGAGCGATAACTGATAGGGATATAGCGAAATGTGCTTACTGCACCGTCGAACAGATACGGGTGGCAGGTGACTGAGAACCGAGATATTAACTACTGTACATTTCGTCAGTGAAGTTAAATGTTACCTTTTCGAAGCTGCATAACAATGTTCATCAACCGAGCTTTGCCCTCTTTTTTACCGCCGGTAAGACCTGCAAAAGAGAATGAGCAACAAGCTATGAGATCAATTCCGGCCGGCACTCACCATTGACCGCCTCGATATCCTTCTCCAGCACCGAGCGATACCACTTTCTCTGCATATCCGTCAACCCAACATAAATATTAACCTCCTTTTCTACAGATCCCGTATCAGCCAAAAATTCCAACAAACCCCAAAATGAATACTCACTCGGCAACAAACTCTTCTCCACATCCGACTTGACACGACGCAACAAAAACGGTCGCAAGATCTTATGCAGCGCAGCCACAACCGCCGCACTCTTCTCCTCGTCCGTCATCACTTTCTTCTCCCCTCCTTCCTCTTCGTCGTCTGCGCCCTCTTCCACGTCTTTATGCAAAAAGCTGTCCAGGTCGTCATAGTCGCTAAACACCTCAGGGCAGATAAAGTTTAACAGGGCAAAGAGCTCGCGCATGTTGTTTTGGAGAGGCGTTCCGGTGATGAGCAAGCGGCCGCGAGAGGTGAACGAGCGAACGATTTGGGCGAGGAGCGAGTCGGCGTTTTTGATGCGATGGGCTTCGTCGATGACGATATACTCGAACGAAAACTTTTTGAGCGAGTTCTTTTCGCGCAGGCAGATCTCGTAGGAAGTGATGAGAACCTCAAAGTCTTGAGTTAGAATACGAGAGGTGATAATTTCGGCCTAGAAATCATGTTA
>WSTH01000906.1:0-16534 GCA_019616345.1 Ceratobasidium sp. 395
CAGATCGCATGGAGCTTGGACGTGAACGTCATATCCGTAGCCTTCGGCATGATACACTCCTCGTCCAAGCAACTGAGAATACCAATCCATCCAACCCCAGCGCCTCCCCCTCCAGGACCGTGCCCGGCAACCGTCCCTCCGCCTTGACCGCTCGCAGAAGTGGACTCGATAAGCTCGATAGTCGGCTGCAAGTCCATTCCAAAGTCCACAAATTCCCACTCGATTCCCTCGCGCGCGTACTCCTCCTGTTCAAGAATAAACATGTGTCGGTTGAAGAATTGTTGCAGACGTTCGTTTGTGTAGTTAATGCAGAGCTGTTCGAACCCGTTTGTCTCGAAGATCTCAAAGCCAGCGATATCGAGCACACCAATGAACGTCGCTTTGGAGGTAGGTCGCTCGAGCGCTCGATTAATCCGCTCAACAAGTGAACCAAAGGTCTTTTCGTACATGGTCTTGCAGAGAGCAGCAAGTTCGTCGATCGCCTGTTGTTTCGTACGCGCCTGAGTAACCCATTCGCGACCAGCCAGTACTTTAGGGCGTAGGATAGCTTTAGAAAACTCCTGGGGGGAGACACCTAGAAGATGACAGGCTTTCTCAAGAGCAACCGGAGATTTGATTTGGGCTTGGTCGCCTCGATCGGCCGAGATGTCGATATTGCCGATATGTAGGATCGCGGCAATTATACGGAATAGGTCCATTTGCTCATCGGGTGTGAAGCCTACGATGTCCAAGGCGGCCTATATGCATCGAGAATATCATGAGCACCAACAGCAAGCACATCGGTCACTCTGCACGTTGACGCACTTTCAGCAACCGCCATTCCTCCCGGTCGTCAACTCCGTCAATTTCCCTCCTAGACTTGTTCAAATACTCATAGTCTCCGGCGCCACCGTCAAGTAGAAGGGCATCTGTACAAGCGATTAAGAACTCCTCACGCCTTAAGCAAACTTGAACTCACTTCGAAGGCTGCCCCCTCCCTCAAGAAGCATGTAGAACACGTGGAAACTGCGCTCAATCTCGCTTCGGGCTACAATACGGCTCTTCTCGAGCAGATACCAGTCGATCGTGGCGCCAGCAATACTCCCGTCCCCACTAAAAGAAATTCGTACGAATTTACCAAAGCTGGATGCAAGATCGATAGAGTGAATAATCCGAAGCCAAATGACCAGCCAGACATACCGAGACGAGTTGTTGTTTCTTGCCGTCTGTGCATTTCCAAATGCTTCAAGAATCGGGTTAGCTTGGAGAATTTGTCGTTCGAGTAGCCCAAGCTTGGATGTTGATATCGTTGTCGCGCCAACGGAGGTCGACCCAGTATGAGCGTGTTTGATCAACGAAGGGGTTTTGCCTGTCGGAAAACATGGACACGGATAGAACCCGAATAGAACATTACAAATCCAAAATGGATGAAACCAACAAAACCAGTGATGCAAATGCTCAACGTTATGAATATTTTTAGAAAATCGTGGAAACACAGACCTATTGAAGCCGTAGAGGTGTGTTTGCCCTTGAAGGACGACGACCTAGGAACGCCGGTTTCTGGCATTGACGATGGTCCAACCGCAGTTGCTTCATTGGCGATAGCCGCGAGGTATTGAATGACCTTCTTGGTGTTCTCCGTCTTGCCTGCGCCAGACTCACCACTAGACATGTATCTAGGTTAAGCTAGAGAGAAAGTGTAGAAATAATGCATCACGTACGTGATGAGGATACTCTGATTCTCTCGTTCCTCGCCCATGTTGACCCAAGCGCGCTCAGCAATGGCGAAGATATGAGGCGCGTTTTCGTCGCGGCGCTTCGCTCGATACTGTTGTACAATAGCATCGGTATAGAGAGATAGGTTGGTGTAGGGATTTATAGCGACTAGAAACAGGCCAGAATAGGTCTACGTTCCAAAAGTCAGTCAAATCCACATACAAAGTGATCAACATACATAGATAGCTCCTGAACCATAGCGCAAACGTAAGTTATGTACGACGCTGGCCTCGTTCAGGAACGTAAGATCAGCAATGTCATCCACGCGATCGAATTTCGGCGGATTCATTTTCGAAAGCGCGTAAAGCGGCATTTCTCGAATCTATTATACATAAGTAAACATTTATGGACCACAAAAATAGACCAAGCCTCCAGACCAGCGCTCACCTCGCCTCCCGCCGCCATTACAATCTCTCCTTCTTCAACTCCCCTATCATTAGTCGACTCCTTTACTACCCATCCTGCAAGATATCCTTCATGCTCATCTGGGACCCAAACCCATTTCTTCTCGTTAAATTCGGCTTGCAGGGCAGCTGCCCGCGCGGCCTCCGTGCTTAGAAGCATTCAAGTTCGTAGTTACAGCGTGTCTTATATAGTTGTTTCTAGACAGATAGTAGAGATATAGCCGCCCTTGCTGTCGGGAGTTAGCCTGGGTGGTTGTTGTTAAGACCCAGTTAGGGGTCAATATGATCGCGCATCCAACAAACGATCACGTGTTACGCCCTATTTCCAAATTTGGAGGGCTGAGTTCCCATATGCGCCTCTGCGTCACTCTATGCACTGAAGAAGTCTATTCAAGACTTGGGCTGCTCAAGAATCTCTTGATTAAGCTCTGATTTCCGATAGATTCTTGCCTGTGAGAGGTAACTGGCTTCTATAACAATCAACACGAAGCTGAGAGCAAGCAGACACAAACAATGCCGAGGCCAACATATCAATCTATACCTCCCTCTAGCAACTCTTCCATCACAGTAGCTTCATGGTCCCTCTGTAGTGCTCGAATAATATCTTCTAGAGCATCTCCTTCCAACACAGATGCAAGGTTTTTTATCGATACGCCCACCCGATGATCCGTGACCCGGTCCTGAAATTTTGTCAAACGCAATTCGGGCGAGCTAAGATACACATACGTACCTGAGCAAAGTTGTACGTGCGGACTTTCTCGCTTCTATCAGCGCCCTTCACCAGGTCCCGTCTAACCGCACGACGCTCAGCAACATCCGCCTGCATCTTTCGATCCAAAAGACGAGCACGCAAAATGAGCCATGCCTTGGCACGGTTCTATAGAGGCTCATTCAGTCAAGTCGAATCGATGTAAAAATAACACAAGATATACCTGGTGTTGGCTGCGTGAGTCTTGCATAGACACTGTGATACCAGTTGGCTCATGTGTCAAGCGAACGGCGCTCTCGGTTCGGTTGACATGTTGTCCTCCCGCCCCTCGTGAGCGCATAACGTCAGTACGAACGTCCTTAGGATCAAGAAGATCGTCTGCCTCATTCTCGTTCGCGTCACCTTCTATCACTGGAAGTACCTATCATAAGTGCATAAAGTCACCACGAAAGGGAACCAAAAATGAACTCACAACAACCGCGACGGTGCTAGTATGCACTCTTCCCTGGGTCTCCGTCGCAGGGACTCTCTGCACCCGGTGTACTCCACTTTCCCACTTCAGAGCGCCATATGCACCCGCTCCTCTCACCTCCAATATAGCATCTTTAATCCCTCCCCTTGATCCCTCCAACTCGGTTTTTTCGACCCACTCGCAAGAGAACTTATTCGTAGCAGCGAACCGAGTGTACATCCTCGATAGGTCTCCTAAGAATAACGCAGACTCACTCCCTCCTACTCCAGCTTTTAGCTCAATAATTGCACCATAAGAGGAAGTTGGGGAGGCTCGCAGCAGAAGGGAAGGAAAAGTGTTCGAAGCTAGTGTTCGAAGAGTCTTCAGAAGTTCGGTCTGCTCATCTGTTGCAAGAGCTCTAAGTTCTGGGTCTGAGTCTGAAAGCAAAAGCTCTGACTGAGAGAATGCCTAAACAATAAACTCAGTTGTATAGATATGGATAATTTTGTTTAGCGTACCTCTCGCGCTGACAGCCACTCCTTCCACGTCTTATCCAAGGGTTCAATCTCTTTTAGAAGTCTTGAGCGTTCGATCTGCTCTCTTATATCCATCTCCGGGTTCTCGGACAACTGATAAGACATGAGTCAAGAAATCACAACCAAAAATAATTTCGCTTACCTCTCTTTCCGCCCTCCCCCTCTCCTGAACTTTCCTCTCGACAACGCGTAAAAGCCTACGTGAGTCATATTCAATCTTCTCTAGGGGGCTGAAGATGCTTCTGGTTCTGGGAGGGGCAGTCGACGCAAATCGCGCCAGTCGGACAAGGCGAGGTGGAAGGTTGACCATAGAATTGATGAAATGTTATCTGTCAGCATTAGGCAAGATTAGATCACCAAGTTCGATCACGTGGCGCATTTAATCAGAATCACCAAGTTTGCCGGCGCAGCTTAACGGGAAGAGTGCCCACCTGGACATTATCATGGAATGCAGTGCTTAGAATCTGCTCCGTAGCGCGCACGAGAGTATGATTCGAAATAAGGTTATGCATCTGACTCTTGGCGCTACGATTCTACCACCTTGAATGCATAGAACCGGCAGTGGCAACTTACAGGGTGCTATATGCGCGGGTTTAATTAATTATCAGACTGACCACAGCTCGAGACATATTGGATGTAGTATAGTATAATACAATCGATTAAATGAGTATAAGTCACAGCGAAACTAGGGCTACAGCATTACACGTCCAGCCACCATCAAGCAGTATACAACAAGGCCAGGAATACGCTTAGCTTTGCCCTAGGCCCGTAGTACGGGATCAATGTCCAGACAAGTAGTGCTTGATGTTCCATAAATCCGTCTTCTCTATATTCTGATACCCCCGTCGCCTTGCTCCGTTGAACTTCAATACCACGATGGTTCCCCTCCATGCATCAACTGCTCCGTTGGTAAGCGAGTGCACGCATTGGTTTCGCTTAAGGTCTCCGGATGATTGCATCACACTCGGAGAAACCTCGAAGAAGAAGTGTAGAGGGAAGCGGATGGCTGCCCCACCTGTTCCGCGCGTGCATATCACGTCTACTGGAGAGACATGGCTCCCGAATACTCGGCTCAGATCTGGAGTCCATCGAACCGCCCCAGTTGGACTCAAGGCGCCCGATAGTTCGATGACTGTGTCATAGTAGCTAGGAGAATCGACCGGAAGCACGAACGCCCGTACCCTCTGAATATCGGGGATTCTGATCCAGCCGGTATGTTGGGGAGTGGGTAAAAGCGGCGCCGGATGGAAAGGTACAAGTGACTGCTCGAGCTGAAGCGGCATTTGAGGGTCTTCAATTATTTGAGAAGTAGCCGGGACAGATTGGCCCGCAAATAAGTTGCAAAGCTCACCGTGGGCCTGACGATCGAGGTTCTGGCAATCCGTCGAGCAATACCACACGAAGGAGCAACTAGAACCTCGATGCTTTAGCGAGGTGGTAAGGTACAGTACTACAGAACTTACCTAGAGCAGCGAAAAGCTCCAGGATCGCCACACGCATTGCATAGCTCCGGTAGAGACAGGGAATCGCCGTTAAACGTGCTAGTAGAAGAATTGTCTGAAGACATCTTGGATAAGTGTTGTAAACACACCGCGGGAGTCCTCTTATGCTCTCAGTTGCTTGAGATGTGGCGACTTATTTCATCGCGCACACGGCTTCAGGTCCCGTTCGGGGCTCGGGCTACACTGATTCACCGGCCTCCACCGCCGCTCAACGGACAATGAGTGTAACACTTCCGCGACTCACCTGGCGCGGCGAGGATTGATATCATTCGTTGCTCGTTCGGATTTCTACGGCATCCGGACTATCTTGCGTACAGCCTAATTAGATTCACTTTGCTACTGGTATGAAAACAGCCCTACACGGTGGATCTGAGGTTCACCTATAAGCCATATACAGGCCTAGTTGTTCAAAATGGATACCGCATTATTCACAGGCGTACCTTTGAATGCTCGGCATTCTCCGAGCCCTCGCCCGAGTCTCTTTTTATGTTAAGCGAACGAATTTTAACCTGAGCGCCGTTCCTTGTGTGTTTCGTAGCATCCGCTGAGTCAACAACCGGAGGTGAGCGCCTGTTGAGCCACCTTGAGGAGAAAGAAGGGCATTAATTATGTCGAAACAGAGGACCCCCAAATCGATGTCTGTAGTAGTATCTTCTATAATAATAAAGGCGCTCTAAAGTCTTCATGAAGTAGTGGAAGTAGAACCAGCAAGCAAACCTAGGGATACAAGCGATGACACGAGGTTCATCCGAGTCTCAGACTACCACCTCAGCCCTGAGGTCCGTGTCAGTTACCCATTAAAGAGCTGAGTCTCTCCCAAAGGTCCCGCTTTCACCATAATTCACAAAATAATCCAAAAGAGCCTGATTGTATGTTCGGGCATGCGTCATTGAAAATAGCATAGAGACTAGTCCAGACCAGTGGCTAGTTAAAATACTGCACGCTGTGCATCTGTGAAGAGTGTATTCGAGGCCGCATGAGGCGTAGATACGGGGGAGTTACCACATCCATAGAACATTGCATAAGGTATAGCAAAAAGCAAGGTTGGAGTGTTTGTAAGGGGTTGCATTTCAAATCACGTGGTGGGCATATTCCTGGCGTTGCTTATCAATCTGCCAGGCCGCGGCGATCAAAATGTGAACCTAAATTGGCCGCGGCCAGCTTTACGAGGTTTACGAGTACCGGGCACTCGGGACATATGGTAAGTGTCTTCCGAGGGTCGTTGTCAGACCACTTAGATTACTCCAAATCTACGTGTCAGACTTGCTCCGCGCCATCTCACCATCACCCAATGAAAGCCGATAAGATAATAGTACATGTGGGCAAGTAGAATGATGCACGACTCACTCCCCTCCCCTCAACCCGCTGGCCCTTCGCACTGCCAGTGATTGGCCTGAGCCAAGAATGTAACAAACCCCGATTGGGCTTGTATCTCCGAGCAGGGCTGTTTTCTCGATATGGTGAGCGGATTACTGCCTTCCGTCGCTGTATTTTGACCTGCCATCGCCTGTTGATAGGTCGTATTCCCACTTTAGAAGTGTCTGAACCGAATACGATTACGTTGACGGCGACCCACCCTCGGCCTCCGATGTCATTGTCTCTTTATCCAACATCGTCAAGCAGCCGCATGGTTTCACCAGAACTACTGTTCTAACATACCCCGATGACGGACATAAGAGGTGTTAAACGCCCTCAAGCAGTGCGTCCGGATGACTAGACAATGGTAGCCGGTATCCACTTACCTTTCAGCCTGCATCTCTTCTGCACATCTTATCTGCCGACAAGCGTGGCCCGCGCGAGGGGTAGATTCATTCAAGAGTTAACTTCAAGGTTGTACTAATTTACAAAAACCTGGTAATTTTGAGCCACACTCGTCAAGCTGTCGGCAAGCAATACTACAATTCACCTCACTACGACCAAGCAGGGTGTCACTTTGAGATGTTTACTCCAGTGTACTACTACCAAAAATTCTGAAGGTGCACATCTCTTGTAAAAGAAATTTTAGACAGAGGGGTTCGCAACAATCATTATTCTCGGAGCTTTGCCGTTTGGCTTACACCTAAATGATCGGTGGGCGCTGTTGCTCGCGAATACAGCAGGGGTTACTCACGTGATATCTTGATGTGTTTATATCGTCATTATATGCGCCTGTTCTGAGGACTTTTTCCCCCAACTGTCGTCTCTTGTTCACTATATTCGTGTAGTCACGACGCCTTTAATTTTTTCGCATCGCGCAATCCCATTCAACATTGAAACGTTACCTTTAAGCTATCGGTTATTGTGCCGACCGACCGGCCTCGATAGCTACATCCTAGCCGTTATTGGTGCTAATGGCTATACTACGTCCCAACCTCAGTGTACCTATATGGCACTGCGGGAATCATCGGCGTATAGCCAAAGCTGCTCATGCTTCGAAACTACAGGAGGCGACAAGGAGGCGAAGAGGAAGTGTTATACCTGCAGGTCTATTAATAGGGACGATGGGCATAGCCACATTATCGCTATGCTCTAAAACGCAGATTCTCCATCGGGTCCCAGATTCAAGCACCTGAGCCATCAAATCTTCGGAGCTCGTCAAGTGTACTGAGATACATACTATCACAAAATATCAGCCTGGTAAATCTAAGGTAGCCCGAACAAGCGCAAGTGTAAAAATTCGGCCATAGTGATATTGTGCTATGGTCAAGATGGCAGTCACATCGGTAGTTTAGAAGACACTACTGGGTACAGTGTGCTCGCTAAACAAAGTTCTCGTAGAAGCGACCGATGACGAAGGTAACAAGATCGGAGAACTTAGCATGCTTCTCCTTCTATTTACCTCTGCGGTGATACACACATTTCAGGGCACATCGATCCATAATACCGATATAGCTAGCCGTGAAGATAGGGGATGTATCGCGTGGTCTCCGGCTGTGTGTAGACCGTGTATATGCATCGGTCTGGAGGATCCTTCCCCCGACCATTGTCTCTCAAGGAGGTGCGCAGAGAAGAATGCGTGACCCGAGGTTACCTGGTGTTTTGGAGGGAGACATTCTCTCGTTTACTTTTTAGTCCTATGGAGAAATCCCCCACAGAAGATTGTTTTAAATAGCTATGTTTCATGTCTTATCTTGTCAAATATATCTTTCTGGAAGAGTGTACAGTGCCGGACACCACCTCGCCGCCTCCCGGAGGACCCTGCGGAATCAAAATGTTCGAAGTTCGTCACCTCGCACCAAACCACAGACTCAAGCCTTTTGTTGACATAGAACTTATCAGGTCCGGCACTGTATGCTTAACATCCGTGTTTGAAGTGGGTTTGTGTCCCCAAACCAGGAAAGGGGGACCCTTCAAAACACCGGGTAACCTCGGGTCATACACTTTTTGCTGTTACCCCTTGGCATCTCTTGCTCATCGTAGCTGTGTGGTTGCGAGGTTCTTGACCTCGTGCACCATAGAGTATCCGATCCCTTGCTATCAGAAATCAACACTCTGGCTGGAGTGCCAAACACCTTGACACTTCACGTGACAGTATCGCCACGCAAATAGACTTTGAAATTCGCTTCGATCGGCCACGTTGACAAGCGCCGAACCGTGGAGTAAACCTTACGTGGCCGGAGAAAACTCTGGCTCCTTCCACACGCCAGCCGAGCGACGCGTAGACGATATAGATGGTACATTGCTCTCTGTAAAGGTTAGTTCTCATCCTTTTTCACGAAAACTCACTGACACTTTTCAGTAGCATACTTAGTCTAATAATAATACGCGGCTCATGTGAGTACACTGCTAACTTGTGCTCGAAATGCACGACTTATTTTTATTTTTAGGCCCGACATAACTGTAACTTCGCCGGACATTGTCCGCGCGAGCCTTCACAAGAGCATTCCGCTTCTATGGCATGCATATGCCCTCCCATTTCTCTCACTCTGGCCCGTACTCGCATACGCATACTACGTCCGCTATGACGACTGGATCAAGAGCGAAGAGTGGAGTTTCGTCTTTACCGTCGGTCTAGGAGCATCTCATGCCCTCAGTTTTCTCTCTACACGATGGAGTGCAGGAGTGCGTGCATGGGTCACAACGAAATCGGTATGTGCGAATTGTATACACTACGTGTCACACACGAGGCTAATACACATATATATCTCAGGCATCTTCCTTGGACGCAGCAGACTGCGTTCGGATTGTTCCTTCTGAGCACCGTGGCCAAGGCGAAATCGTTCCTCTAATCCGCAAACCCTCCCCACAACATCCTTCCCAGACCGAATACGCATTTGTCTACCAGCGCGACACATATATCTATGACCCCACCACCAAAGCGTTTGCTCCCTTGCCGTACCCATGTAACGACCGACCTCTGCTCTCCTCATTCGAGGGGAAGCCTGCTGGTCTTGCTTCTGCAGTTTCTGGCGTCAAGAATACCAAGGTCGACGCTGGGACCATCGAGGCTCTAACGGCTCTGTATGGGAAAAACGAGTTTGACATCCCTATCCCGTCGTTCCTAGCTCTCTTCGCCGAGCACACGACGGCACCGTTCTTCGTATTCCAGATCTTCTGCGTCGCTCTGTGGTGCTTGGATGAATACTGGTACTACAGCTTGTTCACCTTGTTTATGCTCGTCGTTTTCGAGTGTACAGTTGTGTTCCAGGTAGATATATCTTAGCTCCCTCTTGTCACATCGCTCACACGGTTTTGATAGCGCGTAAGTACTCTGAAGGAGTTCCGTACCATGTCCATCGAGTCGTATCCCATCTGGTGTCTCCGAGACGGCAAATGGGTCATCATCCAATCCGACACACTTCTTCCTGGCGACATCATCTCCGTTTCACGCTCAGCAGCCTCCGCCGAACCCAAGAAGGCCGAGGCCAAGTCCAAGGACAAGAAGCCTGAGGAAGAGAAGGACAAGGACAAGGACCACTCGACTCCCGATCGTTCCATTCCGGCTGATGCACTTATACTACGCGGAACGTGTATCGTGAACGAGGCGATGTTGTCTGGCGAGTCTACGCCATTGCTCAAAGAGTCCCTTCGGATTTTGAGCAAGGAGGAAGGCGAGAGGTTGGATGTTGATGGGCAGCATAAGGCTTGTGTTTTGTTCGGTGGAACTAAGATCTTGAAAGCCGGTGAGGAAGAAGGAGAGGCAGGTAGGTTATTGTAGTCCTGCCATCATTTTTGTCGCTCATTTATCCTCGCTTAGTCGCATCATCCAACATCCCGAACGTCTCCACACCGGACGGCGGCGCCCTCGCGCTCGTTCTCCGCACCGGGTTCGGAACAGCACAAGGTCAACTCGTGCGCACGATGATCTTCTCCACCGAACGCGTCAGCGCGAACAACTTTGAGAGCTTCCTCTTCATCGGGTTCTTGCTTATTTTTGCTATCGCTGCGAGCTGGTACGTCTGGGTCAAAGGTATGATTATCTCAAAAATTAGCTTGTAGGTGATATGCTAAACTGCTTTGATTAGGTATTGAGCGTGGCTTGAAGAAATCCAAGCTTTTGCTGGACTGCGTGTTGATCGTGACGAGCGTTGTGCCTCCTGAGCTTCCGATGGAGTTGAGTTTGGCTGTGAACACGTCGTTGGCTGCGCTCTCCAAGTTTGGTGCGTGCTTTATTCCTTGTAAAGTCTCTGTTAAGGCTAATGGCTTTTTGGAATAGCCATCTTCTGTACCGAGCCATTCAGGATTCCCGTTGCAGGTCGTGTAGATGTCTGCTGTTTCGACAAGACTGGAACAATTACTGCCGTAGACTTGGTTGTCGAGGGCGTTGCTGGTGTCGAGTACGTATTTAGTTCGGATTTACTCAAGTGGGGGATGTGCTAACGTTCTTTGCGATATAGTCCCACCGATCCTCTCAAGCTCCTGCCTTTAACCGAAGCCTCGCGCGACACCACCTTGTGTCTAGCTGCTGCTCACGCGCTTGTGAAACTGGATGACGGTCAGGTCGTCGGTGATCCTATGGAGCAGACGACTCTCAAGGCTTTGGACTGGGATCTTAGAGGCAGGGATGGCGTTGTACCCAACAAAGGTTCGTTTAAACACAACTTGCTCTATCTTCTCGACCTAATTTATATTCATCAATTAGGAGGCTCGCCCACTAACTCGATCCACATCCGTCGCCGCTTCCAGTTCAGCTCGGCTCTTAAACGAATGGCTACGATTTCTACTCTTGGTGCCGGCGGCAAGACTCTCATCTCGGTTAAAGGTGCACCTGAAGTCATCAAGGGAATGTTGGGTTCTGTGCCTACTGGGTATGATGATACCTTCAAGTGGTTCACTCGTCGTGGCAGTCGCGTGCTTGCGTTGGCGATGAAGGAGGTTGCGCCTATTGGACTTGACAAGGTACGTTTTTGTTATCGGGTTTTTTTTTGGAGAGTTAGGTCTGATGAAGAGGGGTTCAGGTGGCTCATTTGAAGCGCGATGAAGTCGAGCGGGATTTGAAGTTTGTCGGGTTTTTGGTGTTCCACTGCCCGCTCAAGCCTGATGCGGTGGCTACGCTTAAGATGTTGGCTGATTCGTCTCATCGCGTAAGTTATTTGGTTCATAATATATGAATTGGCCGCTAACTGAGTATGATCTATAGTGCATTATGATTACTGGAGACAACCCGTTGACTGCCGTACATGTCGCACGTGAGGTTGATATCGTTGATCGCGATGCGTTGATTTTGGACGTGAAAGAGGGGGCTACTAATGATAACCGTACGTCGATTGAATGCTATCGTGTTGGTTTTTTTGTCTAACACTACGAGTAGAGCTTGTTTGGCGCACTGTGGACGAGTCCAAAGTCATCCCCGTCGACCCATCAGAACCCCTCGATACCTCTCTATTCAACGACTACGACATTTGTATCACCGGTGCCGCAATGCGTCAATACGAGCGCACACCCGCCTGGCCCGAGCTCGTCCAAAACACCTGGGTCTACGCACGCGTCTCGCCCTCTCAAAAGGAACTCATCCTCACCACGCTCAAGTCCCTCGGGTTCGTCACGCTCATGGCTGGAGACGGAACCAACGACGTCGGAGCGCTCAAACAGGCTCATATCGGCGTCGCTTTGCTCGACGGGACTCCCGAGGACTTGCAGAAGATTGCGGAGCACGCGCGCGTGGAGAGGATCAAAAAGGTGTACGAGAGCCAGTTGAAGATCTCGGCGAGGTTTAACCAGCCTCCGCCGCCGGTGCCTCAGGCGATTGCGCATTTGTATCAGGATGTTGTTGTTGCGCAGCAGAAGGCGGCTGAGGAATTGAAGGATAAGAGGAAGCGGAATCCGATGGAGAAGGTACGTTTTGTCTTTTAATTGAGGCGATGTTGGGTACTAAAAGTCTCTATATAGTTCGATCTTGAGTCTATTACGAGCAAGTTGGCTGAGATGGACGACGACAACGAGCCACCAAAGATCAAACTCGGCGACGCATCTTGTGCTGCGCCCTTCACGTCCAAGCTTTCCAACGTCTCTGCTAGTATGTTTAATAATTATATCTATAATTTTTCTTGTGCTAATTTTCTTCGTCAGTCGCTGCCATCATCCGCCAAGGTCGATGCACTCTTGTCGCGACTATTCAAATGTACAAGATTCTGGCCCTCAACTGCTTGATCACCGCATACAGCCTCAGTGTTCTGTACCTCGATGGCATCAAGTTTGGTGATTACCAAGTCACGATCAACGGGATGCTCATGTCGGTGTGCTTCTTGTGCATTTCTCGTGCCAAGGCGAGTTATTTGTAGCTATATACTTCCATTTAATGCTAATACCAAACGCATATAGCCTGTCGAGAAGTTGTCTCGGGAACGTCCGTTGGGCAACATCTTCAACCTCTACGTCCTGCTCTCGGTTTTAATCCAGTTCGCGATCCACATCGTGTCGTTGTTGTACATTACCTCGCTATCTAATAGCCTGGAACAGTAAGTTTTAACCTATTGATTATGTCTATCAAATACTCATTTGATCCGTAGGCGCGGTGAAATCGACCTGGACGCCAAGTTCGAGCCCAGCCTACTGAACACGGCGATCTACCTCCTCGGCTTGTCTCAACAGGTATCGACCTTTGCTATCAACTTCCAGGTAAGTTTAACCATTCCTTGGCGTTCTTCCTTCCTCACCGATCGATTATGCAGGGTCGGCCCTTCCGCGAGGGAATCAGAGAGAACCCGGCTTTGTACTACGGCCTGCTTGCTGCAAGTGGTGTCGCCTTTGGAGGAGCAATGGATATCGTTCCCGAGATGAACAGGTGGTTGCAAATCGTCGAGATGTCGTTCTCTGTAAGTCTGGCGCTCAGTTGCTCAATGCCGAACACGACTAATCGCCGGTCATGTGTAGTTCCAAGTTCGTTTGACCTTGACGATGGCCATCGATTTCGTTGGTTGCTGGCTAGTCGAAGTTGTTTGCAAGCACCTGTTTGCAGATTTGGAGCCCAAGTCACTTGTTACTAGGGGTCGTGAACGGCGCGAAGCGCGTCGGGCGATTGAAGTGCAGCAGGCCGAGGCTGAAAAGGCTAGACGTGAGATGGAGGAGCTCGAGAAAAAGAGCAAGTAAAATATCAGGGTTCGGGGTCTGTACTTTAGATTTGTAGCTTTGTGTAATTCAGATATCCTCCGCTTTTGTCTGAACTTGTCTTGCAGGTGGTTTGCGGATCACTCCTATGAGCACGGCTGGCCCTGGAGGCGTGTGCGGCTTCCCTGATAAACACCTTCAAACTCTGCCACCACAGGCGCGTTCTATGGAAGACGACGATCAACCGGCCAGCTCGCTGTCGATGAAGTGGAACCTTGTTATAAATCTAGATCCAACTGGCTTGGTGTATTCTCCCAGGGTGATCTTAATACTCGACCGGCGATATGTGGCTCTATCAGCCGTAGGCTAACTTAAAAACTCACCTGACAAGAGTCCAGACAATCTACTGGCCTGCTTTGGTGTCGCCGCTGGCTCAATGCGGCAATTTCTCAAGCTCTTATCGTGTTGCGATAATCAAGTAGACTCGAGTCAGACTGGGATCGTTGCGGCTTTGTCCTGGATCGGTCTCTGCGGCGCAAGCTTAGGCCTGGATCTATCTTGCGTGCCTCGAACGAAGCTCTTGTGCCTTGAACACGATGCATGAGATGGCCTGGATAATATTCTAATTGCTTACACATTGACACTATTGTGCACTGAGGCCGCTCGCCGTCTCACTATTCAGCGCGTGTCCAGATGATCGTCCTCTCAAATTTTACAAATTCTTTCGCTATTTGTAGCCCGTATAAATGCGCGTACACCCTCAGTGCTACTCCTCAGACTCTACGGCGACTCTTTTCAGTTCTCTCAAAACATGATGCACTTCACTCGAACTCAGCTCCCTTCCAGGAAGGTGGTATATCCCTTTACACTAGTGGCTTCGCTTTTTTTCTTATGTGAGTACACGGTCACAGCACTCACCATTCTGTCTCACTTATCTCATACGATGACTTTAGGGGGTTTCGCTTATGGACTTCTCGATGTCTCAAGGAAACATTTTCAGGATATCCTAGGCCTGACTAAGCTTGAATCGACTCTCCTACAAGTGGCCTATTTTGGCCTGGGCTATCTTTGCTTTTCTCCCGTCGCTGGAGAGGTGCTGAAACGAAAAGGATATAAAGTCACTATCCTAATGGGTCTTGCTAGTCAGTCGGTTTTTTGACGCGGTCGTGAAGTACTTAAACTAACTTTATCCTAGTTTTCTCGGTTGGAACCATTCTCTTCTGGCCTTGTGCAAAGTTTGCTTCGCAGGACAATAAAAAGGCTGTTTTCGCTGGTTTCGGTACGTACCATGGTCAAGCCAGCAGCGCATTATTTGACATGCTATTCTAAAATAGTAATATGCACCGGAATATTTGCTTCTGGTATAGCATCGCTGGAAATGGCTGCAAGTAGCTATGTTACCTGCCTCCCTGGAGCCAACCCTTCTGGCGCTGCGTTCCGCCTTCAATTGGGTCAAGCTGTCTGCGGCACGGCTGTGCTAATCGGACCGTTCATCGCGAGCAAGTGGTTCTTTACCGGTGGGCATGCAGATAATCTCTCCAGCGTCCAATGGATATATCTATCAATGTCACTACTTGGAGTAGCGGCTGCTATCGTATTTGCGATTTCCAACCTACCCGAAACCCCCGAATCGGAACTAGAGGCAGCCGTTCAAGCCGCAGCTCAACTCGCAGGGATAGCGTCTAAGACTAATGACTCACTCTTCAAGGTAAGAATGGCTTCTAGCTTGTAGTTTACGAGGTATTAACTCGCCATTTCAGCAATACCGCTTGTTGTTTGGCTGGCTTTGTCAATTCCTTTATGTTGGGAGCCAGGTCAATGCGTATTCCTTTTTCATCAACTACGGCGTCGAGGTTGTTGGATGGTCAAACGCCAAATCCTCCACGTTCTTCTCATACTCACTTATTGTTTTCCTCTTTGGGCGCTTCGTTGCTCTGGTATTCTTGGTATTCTTCCCGGTCGAGCTCATGGTAGGGCTTTGCGGCGCCTGCTGTACGGTCCTTGTATGCTGCGTCATCTCCCTACGCGGCATGCCTGGGTTCATTTGTCTCATGCTCCTGTTCTTCTTCATGGGGCCCCTCATCCCGGGCAATTTTGCTACCGCTACGAAAGATCTAGGTCGCCACTCTCGTCGAGGCGCATCCCTTATGATTTCAGCCGTCGCGGGCGGCGCGATATTCCCGCCAATTCAAGGAGCTATTGCCGACACCTACGGCACACGTATTTCCTACGCGATATGCATCCCATCGTTTGCCTACACAGCTATGTATGGGTTATCCTTGTGGTACCGAGCCAGCGCTCGATCCGCGTCGCTAGACAAGCGGGAAATCGTATCCGAGGTTGGGACAGGGGAAGAGAAATCCCTCGGCTCCTACCCTGTTACTCCAACCGTTGAGAAGGATGCTACGCTCGAGGCCTGTCTCCCTGTTTTAATAAAGGAACAGGTTTGAGATTTATTCTGATACGCATATAGGCAGGATATAAACTAAATAAAAGCGCATGTACTAGTATAGAGAACACGGTAAAAGCGTTACAAAACTTCATGTAGGGTACCGAACGAAATAAAGTAGCGAAACAAAAAACCTAGACGACCACGTATACTTCATCGCGTTCCAGATCACCTGACCTAACTAAACTAGAAGCAGCACGTTCCGCGCCACTGACCTTGCTTCAGTTGAGCACTGACTCTTTGCAAGCTCTCATCCTGTAAT
>WSTH01000907.1:0-16523 GCA_019616345.1 Ceratobasidium sp. 395
GACGCGTCGACTGTCAACGCGTTCTATCTTGGAAACATGATGCACGACTTGCTATATCGTTATGGTAAAACATCATTTATGATAGAAACATTCTTTTTTTGATTAACAATGCGCATGTATGCAGGTTTCACCGAAACTGCATATAACTTCCAACAGGACAATAGGAACAAGGGTGGCAAAGGGAATGACCCCGTGCTAATATCCGTTCAAGATGCTTCGGGGACAGACAACGCTAATTTTGTCACACCACCGGACGGACAACCGGGCCAAATGAGGATGTTTATATGGACCAAAACAGTACCTCCTCGCGACGGCGCTCTTGAAAACGACATCGTTGTTCACGAGTACGCTCACGGACTCACCAGTCGGCTCACAGGAGGGGGCAGCGGAATTTGTTTGCAATCAATCGAGGCACAAGGACTAGGGGAAGGCTGGTCCGACGCAGTCGCAGACTGGACGGAACAAACGGACGTGGACGATGGAGTGAGCGATTTCACGATGGGGGCCTACGTGAACATGCGAGCTATTCGGGACTACCCCTATTCAACGAGCATGATAACCAATCCGCTTACCTATTCTTCGCTACGTTCTCGTATTGAAGTTCATGATGCTGGAGAGGTATGGGCTGAAATGTGGCATGAGATTTATGCCTTGCTCATCGATAGATAGTGAGTTAATTGAGGAAACTCGTCTCTAAACCCCTCTGATCACTACACATGAACACAGTGGATTTTCCTCAAATAAGAACGATTCGAGCGGCACAGCGGGAAATATAGTCGCACTACATTTACTGGTTGATGGCTTGCAGCTTCAGCCGTGCAATCCAACCGTAATTGCTGCGCGGGATGGTAAGTACTGTTGTTTTACTGTCTGACTGTAAACTCAGCGGTCCGTAGCTGTCATTCAGGCGGACGCTAATCGCTACAACGGAGTTAACAAGTGCCTACTGGTGAGTTCTAGGTTGGCGTTTTGTACTATTTAATGACATTTGTATAGTGGACGGCTTATGCTAAGCGAGGGCTGGGAGTACAGGCATCAACTGCGAAATTCGACGATTTTACTATGCCGACCGACTGCTAAATGCAATAACTATTAAAGGATTATGCACCGTGTACGTGTCATATGGAGGTGCGTTGGTCAAACACATGCTCAGACCTACGATTTCGACTATTTGTTACAAGAGCTTAAGACTGGACCGTTCACACCCGGATCACAGCTCGGATGTGCTGACTCGACTCAAATTAATAGGTGCACGTAAGCGCCCTATTAGCTATTAGCTGACTAAATAAGGTAATGTGCTCTGCACACTAGACATCGTTCGCGGTAGCGTCAGCTGCTCGCCAACCATGCTGTTGAAGTTGCGTACTCAATAGACTTTCCTAGTTTGCGATTAGCCGCATGGTTATGCGAAGTCACATCTTGGCGCAATGTCTGTGAAACTTGCTTCTATTCCTTGGCACAGCAGCGTTTGTCGCATGTGGTCCGGGGAATAACAACCTTCTTTGGGTGGGGAAATAGCCGGTTCGATACACAGAGAGCATGCGCGCGATAGTAAGTAGGCATTACGCGAAATATGGTAAGCGTCTTCGGTTGAGCACAATCGGCACCAACTGACCACGTACCCACGTGGGTAATACGATTCGAAGGGATTCGCTATACGTTAAGTCACTCTGCAATGCCAAGAGAAACCGCCGCCAAAAATAAACACTGCATGGGCAGTCTAGTTCGATGTCAAGGGGCAGGTGGACGCTCGGCTTCTCGTAAGTCATCCAAAACTTAGGCCGAGTAGGCGAAGCGTGAGTAAGGCGTTGATTAGAGTAGTACGTGCGGTGTGGTTAGATAAATCCTCTAATTTTAGATTGTCTCCGCCTCAGGCGAACGGATAAGCTAACGTGTCCCCATCGAGAAATCTAAAAATACATCATCTTTCATGCGAATGAACTTCTACTCGAAATTAACCATGCTTGTGTCTTGCTCGATGGAGAAATTAGTTTACGGGTACCGCGCGGGTGCATGACAAGACATGTCTAGGTTTGTATGCGTCCTTACCTCTTGTGGACCGAGACTGACAGCTCTTAGATGTTCTTGCGGCCTATAAGACCAGTTCTGAGACCCTGGTATCAATCTCAGACGGTTTTCAGCCCTCGCCTCCAGTTCGTTTACCCCGGTCTAGTACTCTCCTGCTCCAATGGCCCCTCTCGCTAAGCTCGCCGCTGTCGCCATGATGATCGCCTCTGGCGTCGTCGCCGCTCCTTGGGACCAAACCGCCCGCCAGAGCACTCACCGTGTGCGTTCTGTCGGTCCTCAAGGCACCAAGTTCCAGACCTACCATCCCGAGCCCGTGTTTGAGACATACGGAACTGATGGTGTCGACCATCCGCTCACCAAGCGCGGAATCAAAGATGCTAGCTCCGTAGAGGCTGCCAAAGCCTTCCTCGAGAGCAAGCTTGGCGTTGCTGCGAGCGCTCTTGCCCACAGGACCGGCTCGAACTCGGACGTCGCTGAACACGAATACTTCCACCAGCAGCTTGTAAGTTCTGCAATGAATCCGCTACCGAGTGCCAAACTCACACATTTTGTTTCTCAGAATGGACTTCCCGTCGCCAACGCGGTTGCAAATGTTGCCCTCAAGAATAACAAGGTTGTATCCTACGGAGCGAGCTTCGTGAAGCCCAGTAAGCTGAAAGCTACAATACACTATTGTCATGGTACTGAATCGCCGGACAGAGTCGGTCAGCTCCGCAACTCCAACGCTCACGAAGGACCAGGCTGTGGCTAAGGCTGAAGCTGCCACTGGCGCCAAGTACAACAGCTGGCCGACCTCTCTCGAGTACTTCGCCAAAGACACCGACCATGTCGTGCTCACCCATGTCGTGCAAGTACAGAACGACAAGACCGGTGAATGGTATGCGGCATATGTCGACGCTGCATCTGGCGAGGTTGTCAATCTGGTCTCGTTTGTTGCGGATGCGAGCGTGAGTACGTTGGTACTGGTGGAGCGCATATACTTAGCGATATTTTCCAAACAGTATCACGTTGTTCCATTCGTTAAGCAGGATATCACCCAGGGTTATAGCACTCAGACTAATCCAGCGGACACCACTTCGTCTCCCAGCGGCTGGCACACCGGAACTGACACTGCCGGAAACAACGTTGTCTCGTACAAGGGTGCTACGAGCGCTACTACCTCTCAGTCGAGCGCCACAAACAACTACGAGTACGTTTTAAATACGGCGGCTGCACCTTCCACGTCTCCGAACGTCGATGCCGCGCGGGTCAACGCCTTTTATGTCGCCAACTCTGTCCACGATGTCACAGTAAGTACTCTCCTATATGGATTTTGAAACCAGTCTCTCAGGCCAGCAACATAACAGTACCGCTACGGGTTTGACGAGGCGTCGTACAACTTCCAACTTAGCAATGGCAGCAAGGGTGGCAAGGGCAACGACCGTGTCCAGATCTCTGTTCAGGACTCGTCTGGCACCAACAACGCTAACTTCGCGACACCCCCTGACGGTCAGCCCGGACAGATGCGCATGTTCACCTGGACATACACCACTCCTAACCGTGACGGTGCGCTCGAGAACGACATCGTCACCCACGAGTACACGCACGGCATCTCGAATCGCTTGACGGGCGGCGGAAGCGGCACATGTCTTGGCGGCACTGAGGCCGGTGGAATGGGTGAGGGCTGGTCTGATGCAATGGCCGACTGGACGGAGCAAGAGAGCGCAGCGGATGCTCAAGCAGACTTCACCATGGGCTCATATGTCATCAACAGTGCTAAGGGTATCCGCTCATACCCCTACTCTACCAGCAAGACCACGAATCCCCTGACTTATGGCTCTCTGGCCACGAGGAACGAGGTGCACGCTATCGGCGAGGTCTGGGCTGTGACCTGGCATGAAATTTATGCCGCCTTGGTCAGCAAGTAGTGAGTAGTTTCTTGGTCATCTCATTTGTTGTCCATTTCTTAAACGTATTCTGTAGTGGTTTCTCGACCAACAAGAATGATCCAACTGGGACGGCCGGAAATATTGTCGGATTGTGAGCATTATTTGATACTTGACTGATAATTTGTTTACCAAACATCTTCTAGGCACCTCTTCATCGACAGCTTGAAGCTCCAACCTTGCAACCCAACTTTCCGCAGCGCCCGCGATGGTAAGCAGTCTTTCGTCGCAGTCTATTCTAAAGCTCAACTGCTACTGTCCGATTATAGCCATTATCCAGGCTGATGCTAACCGTTACGGCGGCGCCAACAAGTGCTTGCTCTGGCAGGCGTTTGCCAAGCGTGGTCTCGGAACTGGTAAGCTCACACCACCTCTTCCACCGCGACTGGACACTCACCATAACTATTTATCATAGGCGCTACTGCCACCAGGGCGGACAGTACGACTGTTCCTTCCGGCTGCTAGACGACAAAATACCACCCAGCCTGGGGTAAACCTATTTGACTCTGGACTCGGCGATGTATATGACCTGATGAAACAATTTCTATGACACTCATCTAACAATATGATTGCCAGATTGTAAAGATACTACCAGGCTTGCGGTAAAAACCTATTCAAGTATCAGCTGTACGGAGGTAACAAACCCATTTGACTGACTAATCGTAGCAAATTCGAAAATATACGAAAACAGGTGGTACTACCGTATTAAGATCTAAAGACGATTAACCGCTTGGCCGCATATGCCCATAGGTGTATTTGATCCCGCATACAGCCAGGAGCTATTCACGAATCGACGCCGGAACGATCGCCATCTGAGGCACCGAGAGCGGCGACAGCGCTAGCTGGTTATTGAACACCGCTATCAGCTCTTAGCGACTTGACAAACAGCCATGCCACCGCTACCAGCCGTAGGTAAGCTTATATCGTATTATCCTGCGGCTCAACTAATATAGTATGCATACACCTGGGAACATCCATGATTCGCGTATTATCCCTTGAGGCTTGGCGCTCATAAGCGATGCGCACCTCCGTAGACTGCGGCGCGCAACACGTTCTTCAATGAACGAAGAACGGCGCCGTATACCGGGTCGCTTGTCGGGATCGGACGCCAAGCTCCTTCATCCAGGTCTCGATCATAATGATGATGTTGACAGCGTCTATGGTCACGTGGGAAGGTGTTTTTTTGGATTTATATTTGATGTGCTACACGAACACCAGGTCGAACCGCACAGGGAAGAAGGAACAGAGAGAGAGGGGGGACGGGGAGATAACAAGAGTAACACAGCGGAAAGCGGGTGGTCAACAAATCCTACACGTGCGAGGGTGGAGCAAGTGAGCTCTCCTCCCTTTTCCTTTTTGTCCGCCCTCCCTCGTAGAGATCCCCCGACCGTTGTCGTCTGGTATAGTCACTCGACCTGCGAGTCTCACTCGCCTTCCACCTGTCACTCGGCGGCAGACATCCCAAGCCCGCTGAAACCCGATGGTCACGGTCCGATTGGGTGCCGCGGCCCGTAGGCGAAGAATATGTAGTTGCGTGGCCGCTTCCTTTGCGAAATGCCGCATGGTCGTACGAGGTTCGTATACGTGTTATACTTTCGATTGCATGGGAGATTGGGATGATGCTTCGTGTATTGTTTGCGAAAGGCAGGTTTTTCCGGAGGCTCAACGCGCAGAGCGCAGAACAAACGCTACGCGGCATTATATAAGCCACTTCGATGAAGCGCGATGCACAGCAAATGACTACTCATACTTGACTCGCATGCGAACTACGTCTCGGAAAGGATCTTGATGCGCGGTTCTACCTTCCACAGAGCGCCAAGACAACAATAGCCGGAAATACGTCGCGTCCAGTCACACTTTCATCGACGCCGGGCCGAAGGCGGACGCTTGGCTTTCTGTAAGTGGTTCAGAATCCACATCGAACGGCCGTTTAACACAAGGACACGCATGGGGGTTTCATTGCCGAAGGTAGTGCATACAGTTTCCGCTAAATAATGCGCCAATTTCCAGCAACCCCCGTCTCAGACGAATAGATCGGTCAAAGAACTCATGCCAAGCAGCCTCTAATGCTGTAACGTTTGCAGGCTTCTGCTCAAAGCAAGCATGTAGACATATCGCACCCACCATATGGAGCCCCGGCCAGAAGAGCACGGGATGGATACACACTTACTCAAGACCTATGGGTGCATATGGTACGCATATAGCCTGGATCATATAAAAGTGGCCCCTCGAGCCTGCTGTTAGCCTCAGACGGTCTTCGGCTCTCACCTCAGCTCGTCTACCTCGGTCTACTACTCTCCTGCTCCAATGGCTCCTCTCGCTAAGCTCGCTGCTGTCGCCATGATGATCGCCTCTGGCGTCGTTGCTGCTCCTTGGGATCAAACCGCCCGCCAGAGCACCCACCGTGTACGCTCTGTTGGTCCTCAGGGTGCGAAGTTCCAGACCTACCACCCTGAGCCCGTGTTCGAGACCTACGGCACTGGTGTCGACCACCCACTGACCAAGCGCGGCATCAAGGGCGCTAGCTCTGCCGAAGCGGCCAAGTCCTTCCTGGAGAGCAAGCTCGGTGTTGCTGCAGACGCTCTCAACCACAGGTCAGGCTCGAACTCGGACGTCGCTGAGCACGAGTACTTCCAGCAGAAGCTCGTAAGCATTCGCATTTACCCCATACACATGATACAAGTTTACATGTTATCGCCCACAGAATGGACTTCCTGTCGCCAACGCCGTTGCGAACGTCGCGCTCAAGAACGACAAGGTCATTTCCTTTGGAGCGAGCTTCGTGAAGCCAAGTAGGTCGAGTCTGCGAACAAACACACAGGGTTACTGACTCATCTGTCAGAATCGGTTGCCTCTGCTACCCCGAAGATCACTAAGGAGGCAGCGATTGCGAAGGCTGAGGCTGCCACTGGCGCCAAGTACAACAACTGGCCGACTTCTCTCGAGTACTTTGCCAAGGACACCGACCACGTTGTGCTCACCCATGTCGTGCAAGTACAGAACGACAAGACTGGCGAATGGTATCAAATGTTCGTTGATGCTGCGTCCGGCGAGGTGGTCAATCTGATCTCGTTCGTCGCGGATGCGAGCGTGAGTCTTTACTGACGGTTTGACAACGCGGATATAATTAACATAATCTGCCCTTAGTACCATGTTGTTCCATTCACCAAACAGGATACCAAACAAGGGTATAGCACTGTGACCAACCCAGCGGATACTACTTCGTCTCCTGCCGGCTGGCACACCGGGACTGATACTGCCGGAAACAACGTTGTTGCGTACAAGGGTGCCATAAGCGGCACGACCCAACAGTCGAGCGCCACCAACAACTACGAGTACGTCTTCAACTCGGCGGCAGCACCTGCTACGTCCCCGAACGTCGATGCCGCGCGAGTCAACGCCTTTTATGTCGCCAACATGATCCACGACGTCACTGTGAGTGGTCGGGAATTACTCACGTGACTTTGCTTACACTTAGTATGATAGTACCGCTACGGGTTCGACGAGGCATCTTACAACTTCCAGAACAACAACAACGGCAAGGGTGGCGCCGGGAACGACCGCGTCCAGATTTCCGTCCAGGACTCATCTGGCACCAACAACGCCAACTTCGGAACACCACCCGACGGTCAGCCCGGACAGATGCGCATGTTCACCTGGACATACACCACTCCCAACCGCGACGGCGCACTTGAGAACGACATCGTTGCCCACGAGTACACGCACGGTATCTCAAACAGGCTAACAGGGGGTGGCACGGTGAGAACTATCACACTCCTTGGTTTAAGCAATATTTATCCCAATAACTATACCTAGGGTCGCTGCCTTGGGGGCACTGAAGCCGGCGGAATGGGCGAGGGCTGGTCTGACGCATTTGCGAACTGGTCAGAGCAAGAGAGCGCAGCGGATGCTCAAGCAGACTTCACCATGGGCTCATACGTCGTGAACAAGGCGGGTGGCATCCGCTCCTACCCCTACTCTACCAGCAAGACCACGAATCCCCTGACGTATGGCTCTCTTGCCACGAGGAACGAGGTGCACGCGATTGGCGAGGTGTGGGCTAATATGTGGCATGAGATCTTTAGCTCTTTGATTTCCAAGTAGTGAGTGACCCTTACCCTGCATAGTTCATATAGTGGATACTGAAGTCAGCACAGCGGCTTCTCAACAGACAAGAACAACGCGGCTGGAACTGCCGGAAACATTGTCGCACTGTAAGTGCTATCTAGTACTCGACCAACGAGTTATTCACCAGACTCTTTTCAGACACCTCTTCATCGACGGCTTGAAGCTCCAACCTTGCAACCCGACGTTCCGCAGTGCTCGCGATGGTAAATAAACTTTTGCAAGGACTTGCTCACGAGCTAACCTACAACCGCTCAATCAATTATAGCCATCATTCAGGCTGACGCCAACCGTTACGGCGGCGCCAACAAGTGCTTGCTCTGGCAAGCCTTCGCCAAGCGCGGTCTTGGGTCTGGTAAGCCTATGCAACCCATTCCATCGCGATCTAGTACTCACCACGAAACAACTATCTATTATAGGCGCTACTGCCACTAGGGCGGACAGCACCACTGTTCCTTCCGGCTGTTAGATGGCGAAACTATTCCGCCCAGTTCGGGGTAAATTCTTGTAACTCTGGGCTCGGCGATGTGTATGATTCGATGAAACAACCTTGATGTCACTCTTACTCATTTGACTATGTGCCGCAAGATTATAAAAAATATCACTGGTAGGTTTGACGGTGAAACCTATTTAGGCAGGGGTTGCACGGTGAATACCCAGGAACGGGCCTACTGTGCTGGCGATTCGAGAGTATATGGAAACAGCCAATGCTGACTTACTATTAAGATTCAAAGACAGTTTAACCTCTTGGCCTCATACGGCAGCGCCGATGGGTGTACTTGATCCCGCATACAGCCAGGAATTACGAGTCAACGTCGGGGCAATCGCTATTTGAAACACCGACAGTGGAGACAACGCTAGGTTATTGAACACTGCTCTTGGCTCTTAGCGGCTTGGAGAGCAGCCATGCCACCATTACCAGTCATAGGTAAATATATTGTATTATCCTACCACCCAACTAATACGGTATGCATACGCCCACGAATGACTATGATTCGCGTATCATCTCTATAGGTCCCGCGCTCGCAGGCGATGCGCGCTACGCGTTATTTGATGAAGGGAGGGCGACGCACACCATATGCTGAGTCGCTTGCCGGAATTACGCGCCCGGCTTACTGCATCCGCGTCTCGACGACATTGACAACAACTCCACCACTCTCGCCACGTGCCATAGAGTGGTGCAAGTCCTACTCGCTTTTCCTTTTTACCCGCGCTCCCTCGTAAGAGATCCTCGGACCATTGTCGTCTGGTATGGCTACTCGACCTGCGAGTCTCCCTCGCCCTCCACCTGCCGCTAGGCGCTAGACCTCCTAAGACCACCGGAAGCTGATGATTATGGTCCGATTGCGTGCCGCGGCCCATAGGCGAAGAATATATTGTTGCACAGCCGCTTCCTCCGCGAGCTGCCGCATGGTTGTACAAGGTTCGCATACGTACTATACATTCTATTGCATGGGAGATTAAGACTATTCTGCGTGTATTGTTTCCGAAAGGCACGTTTTCCCGGAGGCTCGACGTGCAGAGTGCCAAGCAAACACTACGCGGCACTATATAGGCCAGTTCGATAAGCGAGATGCTCAGCAAATGACTATTCATTTGACTCACATGCGAACGGCATCTCGGAAGGGATTGATACACGGCTCTATCTTCCACAGAGTACCGAGATGACGATAGCCGGAAATACATTGAGTCCAGTCACACTTTCATCGACGCCGGACCAAGGGCAGACGCTTGGCTTTCTGTAAGTGGTTAGAATCCACGTCAAACGGCTGCTTAGCATAAGAACACGCATGGGAGATGTTGCTGTGTAAGCTGGTACGTATAATTTCTGCTAATTAATGCGCCGATTTCAAGTAACCCCCGTCTCAGGCGAATGGATCGGTCAAAGAATTCACGCCAAGTAGCCTAATGCTGTAACGGTTGCAGGCTTATACCCAAAGTAAGCGCGTAAGCATATTGTATTCACCATATGGAGGCCCAGCAAGAAGAGCATGGGATGGATACGCGCTTACTCGAGACCTATAGGAGCATATGGCACGCATATAGCCTGGATCATATAAAAGTGGCTGCCTCATCCTGCCGTTAGCCTCAGACGGTCTTCGCCCTCACCTCAGCTCGTCTACCCCGGTCTAGCACTCTCGCTCCAATGGCTCCTCTCGCTAAGCTCGCCGCTGTCGCCATGATGATCGCCTCTGGCGTCGTCGCCGCTCCTTGGGACCAAACCGCCCGCCAGAGCACTCACCGTGTTCGCTCCGTCGGTCCCCAGGGTGCGAAGTTCCAGACCTACCACCCCGAGCCCGTGTTCGAGACATACGGCACTGGTGTCGACCACCCGCTGACCAAGCGCGGGATCAAGGGCGCTAGCTCTGCCGAAGCGGCCAAGTCCTTCCTGGAGAGCAAGCTCGGTGTTGCTGCAGACGCTCTCGGCCACAGGTCCGGCTCGAACTCGGACGTCGCTGAGCACGAGTACTTCCAGCAGAAGCTCGTAAGCGTTCGCATTGATCCGGTAAATATAAAGCAAGCTTACGTGTTATCGCTCACAGAATGGACTTCCTGTCGCCAACGCCGTTGCGAACGTCGCGCTCAAGAACGACAAGGTCATTTCCTTTGGAGCGAGCTTCGTGAAGCCAAGTAGGTCGAGTCTGCGAACAAACACACAGGGTTACTGACTCATCTGTCAGAATCGGTTGCCTCTGCTACCCCGAAGATCACTAAGGAGGCAGCGATTGCGAAGGCTGAGGCTGCCACTGGCGCCAAGTACAACAACTGGCCGACTTCTCTCGAGTACTTTGCCAAAGACACCGACCACGTCGTACTCACCCACGTCGTCCAGGTCCAGAACGACAAGACTGGCGAATGGTATGCGATGTACGTTGATGCTGCGTCCGGCGAGGTGGTCAATCTGATCTCGTTCGTCGCGGACGCGAGCGTAAGTCTTCAGTACTAGTTTGGAAACGCGCATATACTTAACATAATCTATCCCTAGTACCATGTCGTTCCATTCCTCAAACAGGATTCCAGGCAAGATTACAGAACTGTGACTAATCCAGCGGATACCGCTTCGTCCCCTAACGGCTGGCATGCCACCGGGACAGAGACTGCCGGAAACAACGTTGTTGCGTACAAGGGCGCCGTAAGCGGCACGACCTCCCAGTCAAGCGCCACCAACAACTATGAGTACGTCTTCAACCCGTCGGCAGCACCTTCTACGTCTCTGAACGTCGATGCCGCACGTGTCAACGCATTCTACGTCGCCAACATGATCCACGACGTCACTGTGAGTGGTCGAGGAATCACTAACGCCACATCGCTTACCCTTGGGATGATAGTACCGCTACGGGTTCGACGAGGCGTCTTATAACTTCCAGAACAACAACAACGGCAAGGGTGGCGCCGGGAACGACCGCGTCCAGATCTCCGTCCAGGACTCATCTGGCACCAACAACGCCAACTTCGCGACGCCCCCCGACGGTCAGTCCGGACAGATGCGGATGTTCACCTGGACGTATACTACTCCTAACCGCGATGGCGCACTTGAGAACGACATCGTTGCCCACGAGTACACGCACGGTATCTCGGGCCGGTTAACGGGAGGGGGCAGCGTGAGTACTATTGCACGTTTTGGTTTGACCAATATTCATCCCAATAACTATAACTAGGGCGGGTGTCTTGGGGGCACTGAAGCCGGCGGAATGGGTGAGGGGTGGTCTGATGCGTTTGCGAACTGGTCAGAGCAAGAGAGCGCAGCGGATGCTCAAGCAGACTTCACCATGGGCTCATACGTCGTGAACAAGGCGGGTGGCATCCGCTCCTACCCCTACTCTACCAGCAAGACCACGAATCCCCTGACGTATGGCTCTCTTGCCACGAGGAACGAGGTGCACGCGATTGGCGAGGTGTGGGCTAATATGTGGCACGAGATCTTCAGCTCGTTGATTTCTAAGTAGTAAGTAATCCTTGCCCTATCTAATCCATAGAGTGGATACTGAAGTCAGCACAGCGGCTTCTCCACGGATAAGCACAACGCGGCTGGAACTGCCGGAAACATTGTCGCACTGTGAGCGCTATTTGGCATCTGTGCGACAAGTTATTTACCAAATACGTTCCAGACACCTCTTGATTGATGGCTTGAAGCTCCAGCCTTGCAACCCGACGTTCCGCAGCGCCCGTGATGGTAAATGGATTTTCATAGGAATTTATCCATCAGTTAACACATAATTAATTATCCAATGAATTATAGCCGTCATCCAAGCTGACGCCAACCGTTATGGCGGCGCCAACAAGTGCTTGCTCTGGAAGGCATTCGCCAAGCGCGGTCTCGGAACTGGTAAGTTCACACCACCTATTCTACCGCAACGGGACACTCACGTAATTATTCATCATAGGCGCCACTGCCACTAGGGCGGACAGCACGACTGTTCCTTCCGGCTGCTAGATGGCAAAACCATTCCGCCCAGTTCGGGGTAAATCTTTGTAACTCTGGGCTCGGCGATGTATATGATTTCATGACACAATTTTGGTATTATTTTTACTGGTTCGATTATGCGGAAAAAAACGAATGAAGCAAATCAGTTGTACGCGATACAAGGAGGCTGAGTCAGTGAGAAGGCAAAAACCGCTGTACTAGTACAGTCCTGTCACACTCGATTAATAGGCTATAGTACATCTAATGAGGTCAAAACGATTAGCTCGTTATCTGTTAGGACTGCACACTGAACAGCCTGCATAATTGCTTCACTTGCGGCCGCATGGCCATGCGAGGTTCGTATATGCGTCATGTATTCGATTGCATGAGAAAATAAGGAGCACTCCTCGTGTGTGTTGTGCAGAAGACACATATCTCTGGAAGTTCGGCACGCAGAGAGCATGCGTACGAAGCTGGTACGAAGATAAGCAAACATTGCGAGGTATTAGTAAGCGAGATCGACGAAGCGCGATGCACGGCAAATGACCACCAACACACGTGAACGACGTCTCGAAAAGGATATTTACGCATAAGCCCCACCCTTCCTCAGAATGCCAAGACAATGATAACCGGAAATACGTCGCGCCCAGTCTACTTCCATCGACGCCAAGCCGAACGTGAACGCCTGGCTCTCTGTAAGCGGCCTAGAGTCCACGTCGAACGACCGTGTAGCATAAGGACACCCATGAGCGATGTCACCGAGAAATCTAGTGCGCATGCTTGTATTAAGGAAATACTCTGCTTGTGAACAACTCCCGCCTCAGGCGCATGGATCGATCGGAGAATTCATGTCGAGCAGCCTAAAGCCGCAATGTTTCTAGACTTCCACTCAAAGTATGCATGTAGGCATATTGTACCATTCCGTAACAACGCAATTCATACCGTGTGGAGGGCCATGAGGAGCGCGGGCGCATGGATATGCAATCACTCGAGACTTATAGGAGCATATGGTACGCATATAGCCTAGAGTCTATAAAAGTGACTGCCTCATCCTGCCGTTAGCCTCAGACGGTCTTCGGCTCTCACCTCAGCTCGTCTACCCCGGTCTACTACTCTCCTGCTCCAATGGCTCCTCTCGCTAAGCTCGCCGCCGTCGCCATGATGATCGCCTCTGGCGTCGTCGCCGCCCCCTGGGACCAAACCGCCCGCCAGAGCACTCACCGTGTTCGCTCCGTCGGTCCCCAGGGTGCGAAGTTCCAGACCTACCATCCTGAGCCCGTGTTCGAGACATACGGCACTAGCGGCGTCGACCACCCACTCACCAAGCGTGGCATCAAGGACGCCACATCTGTCGAGGCAGCCAAGTCCTTCCTCGAAAGCAAGCTTGGTGTTGCTGGAGATGCTCTCTCCCACAAGAGCGGCTCGAACTCGGACGTCGCTGAGCACGAGTACTTCCGTCAACAATTCGTAAGTATTTGTATTGAGCATATAACCAAAAGATATACTCACAATCCATCACATATAGAACGGCCTCCCCGTCGCTAACGCTGTTGCCAATGTTGCGCTCAAGAACAACAAGGTCGTTTCGTTCGGAGCGAGCTTCGTGAAGCCAAGTAAGTCGAGACCGCAAAAAGCAAGTAATGTTGCTTACCCATCTGTCAGAATCGGTTGCCCCTGCTACCCCGAAGATCACTAAGGAGGCAGCGATTGCGAAGGCTGAGGCTGCCACTGGTGCCAAGTACAACAGCTGGCCAACTTCTCTCGAATACTTCGCCAAGGACACCGACCACGTTGTGCTCACCCATGTCGTCCAAGTTCAGAACGACAAGACTGGCGAATGGTATGCAACGTATGTTGATGCCGCATCCGGCGAGGTTGTCAACGTAGTCTCGTTCGTCGCGGACGCAAGCGTAAGCCTTCGTTGGTTGATTAGCGTAGCGCATATACTCAACGAAATTTGTCGCCAGTACCATGTTGTTCAATTCGATAAGCAGGATATTCGCGAATCCTACACCACTGTAACTAACCCAGCTGATACCACCTCGTCTCCCAACGGTTGGCACACCGGGACTACAACTGCCGGAAACAACGTTATTTCGTACAAGAGCTCGACGAGCGGCGTCACCTCCCAGTCAAGCGCCACCAACAACTACGAATACGTCTTGAACACGGCGGCTTCACCTGCTACGTCTCCGAATGTCGATGCCGCACGTGTCAACTCATTTTATGTCGCCAACATGATCCACGACGTCACTGTAAGTGGTCAGAGAATCACTCAATTCACCTATGCTTACCTTTGGTGTGATAGTACCGCTACGGGTTTGACGAGGCATCTTATAACTTCCAGGATAGCAATGGCAGCAAGGGTGGCAAGGGCAACGATCGTGTCCAGATTTCCGTCCAGGACTCGTCCGGCACCAACAACGCCAACTTCGCGACGCCCCCCGACGGCCAACACGGGCAGATGCGCATGTTCACCTGGACATATACCACTCCGAACCGAGACGGTGCGCTCGAGAACGATATTGTCACTCACGAGTATACACACGGCATCTCGAACAGACTAACGGGCGGGGGAAGCGGTTCGTGTTTGGGCACCACTGAAGCCGGTGGAATGGGCGAGGGCTGGTCTGATGCAATGGCCGACTGGACGGAGCAAGAAAGCGCAGCGGATGTTGCAAAGGACTTCACCCTCGGCTCATACGTCGTGAACAAGGCGGCTGGTATCCGTACTTACCCATATTCCACCAGCAAGAGCGTAAACCCTCTAACCTACGCCTCCCTTGCTACGAGGAACGAGGTCCATGCCATCGGCGAATTATGGGCGTTGATGTGGCACGAGATGTTTAACTCTTTAGTCACCAAGTAGTAAGTGATTGTTCCCTACTATCGGTTACACAGGGCAGGTGTTGAATCCAGCATATAGTGGCTTCTCTGCGAACAAGAACGATCCGGCCGGAACTGCTGGAAACATCGTAGCACTGTAAGCACTGTTTAATACCAGGCGACAAGTTGTTCACCAGACATCTTTTAGACACCTTTTCATCGACGGCTTGAAGCTCCAGCCTTGCAGCCCGACTTTCCGTAGCGCCCGTGATGGTAAGCAATCCTTCGCCGGTGTTTGTTCCCAAGTTGACCTACAACTGTTCGATTATAGCTATCATCCAAGCCGATGCCAACCGTTACGGTGGTGCTAACAAGTGCTTGCTCTGGCAGGCGTTCGCCAAGCGCGGTCTCGGAACCGGTAAGCTCACACCACCTACTCTACCGCGATCCGACACTCACTGTACTTACCTATTATAGGCGCTACTGCCACCAGGGCGGACAGCACCACTGTTCCTTCTGGCTGCTAGATGACAAAATACCGCCCAGCCTGGGGTAAATCGGTTTTACTCTAGACTCAGCGATGTATATGACTTGATGAAAAAATTTGATGTCATTTTTACTGGTTTAATCATGAGAGAACAAGTGGGGAAAGCCGGTTGTACTAGATCATGAGTGTCAGCTGCTGCAGCCAACTTGTCACGTGGAAAATAGGCGCGGGCTTGTCACGGTAGCGCCCGCTGCCGCTCTGCTGCTTGAAGCGGTTAACCAGTCTGTATTTGTGAGATGATTAGTGCAGTCTCGTCGCTTATTTATCGGGTCTGGTTCAGTAACACGAGGCACTGAAGATTCCCCCTCCTGGGCTGGTTGGATTTAGTTCGCGTTGGTCTGAACCCCTCTTCTGTGTTTTGAGGAAAGAGGGGGTCGCGTAGGCCTACTGTATGCACGAATGTTCGGGAACTTGCTGGAGTGTTTGCCTCGCGGGCTGTTCGAAATAGCATAGGGGTATGACAGTGTGTCGTATTGTGTTGGAGTGTCGCATACGTTAGTGCGTCGTATATGTTAGGACAAGCTCTGCATAATTTGTTGAATGGACGAGATACACTGAAGTTATAGGAGAAAAATAAAACAAAATAAATTTTGCGGTCCGTAGACCGTCCACTCTGAACTAGCGTGTCATCCTTGTGCAGGGGCCATGCTAATCTTCTCTGTATCGT
>WSTH01000908.1:0-16522 GCA_019616345.1 Ceratobasidium sp. 395
CGATCGCTTAAACAGGAATACGTCAATGCGGAGAACATCGACGTCGATCAACCCCAGCAGAGTCGTCGGCCCGAGTTCTGGCGCGCGAATCCTTGGGAGTGGATCGATACCGAGGATCCGTTGTGGAAAGACAAGGTCCAGCCTCCGCCCAACGATCTGCGTGATGCTCTCATCGACTTGTTCTTTACACACGTCAACGCGTTCTTCCCGCTCTTGCACCGTCCATTATTCGAGCAAAATATTCGGGAAGGGCTGCAGTACAGGGACTCGGCCTTCGCATGCGTCTTATTGTTAGTGTGCGCTGTGGGTTCGCGTTGGAGCGACGATCGTCGGGTATTCTTGGAGCAGGACGAGCCGTTACAGCATTCGGCTGGATGGAAGTTCTTTGAACAGGTCCAGTTTCTGCGTCGGTCGCTGTTGACGCCGCCCAAACTGTTCGACTTGCAGATCATGGTGGTAAGTTTTACCCACTTGCCTCAATTTTGGATCGTAGAGTAAACGTACTGTCCAGCTCGCTGTGATGTTCCTCCAAGGCACGAGTGCTCCTCATTCGGCTTGGACAGTCGCCGGGATCGGGATTAGGATAGCGCAGGACGTAGGCGCGCACCGGAGAAAGGTCTATCGTGGGGGACAAGGCTCGATAGAGGATGAGCTATGGAAGCGAGCATTTTGGTGAGCATCGGACACTGTTGTTTCTGTCCACATACCTCCGTGATCAGCCAGGTTCTGATTAATGTGTTCTAGGATTTTGGTCGTTCACGATCGAGTGACTAGTTCCGCCCTAGGTCGACCGTGCGCGATTCAAGATGAAGAGTAGGTTCATTTCAGCCTCGTCCCTTGGGCTTGTCCTAATCCTACTATCCTACAGCTCCGATGTGGGTTTCCCCGTTGAAGTCGACGACGAATACTGGCCGCACAATACAACCGATCCCGAGTTTGTGCCCGTACAACCCGCTGGAGTCCCAGCGCGTGTCGCCTTTTTCAACTGCTATCTGAAGCTGATCCAGATTCTTGGGTTTGCGCTGAGGACGATCGTGAGCTGCTATGACTTGAACGGGCAACAGAAACGCGTACTGACGACGACTTTGGATAGTATTCGATCAACAAATCGAAGATATTGCTTGGATTCGTGGGTCCTCAGTGGGAGCAGCACATCGTCGCAGAGCTTGATTCAGCGTTGAACAAGTGGATCGATTCAGTCCCAGACCATTGTAAGTCAAAAAGTATATCCCTTTGAGCGATCGGATGACATTTGGCGGATCATAGTACGTTGGGATCCAACCCGAGAGAACCCCCTGTTCTTCGACCAGTCAGCTACTTTATACTCGACCTACTATCATGTGCAAATCCTCATCCATCGGCCGTTTATCCCCTCGCGTGAGTAATCGTCCGACCACTCAGCTCACGATCGCATTTGACAAACGATACGAAATTAATTCTCGTATCTCCGTAGCGCGCAAGCCATCACCCCTTTCCTTCCCCTCCCTGGCGATCTGCACAACCGCGTAAGTGACTATATGTCATACACGCTTCTTCTGCTGATAATGATTGTTTTTGTCTCAGAGCGCGAAGTTGCAGCCATGTTATGGATCTACAACGACGCCGGAGCAAGACGATTCTACCTAGCGTCATGGTGGCAGCCTTCACCTCGGGAATAGTCCTCCTCATCAACGTGTGGGGACAGAAAAAGTCTGGCGGGACAGCAGACCCGAACGGACAGATCAAGGACGTGCACAAGTGTATGGATGTGCTAAAGAGCAACGAGCATCGGTGGCATTCGGCGGGTCGGCTCTGGTAAGTTTTTTGACTTGCTCATATTACCTGCACGCGCGCTTGGCGGCTCGGGGTGTCGGGCCGAAATGTGTCATTACGCTGACGCTGACGACCTTTTGGTTGTGATAGGGATATACTGTACGAGCTTGCTTCCTTTGGTGATTTGCCTTTGCCACAGCCGAGCCCGAAGGAGAGCAACAAGCGTGAACGTGATGCGGAAACTTCACCGACCGTGGCGTCGACCGTTACATCCTCCACTGAACAGACTCCCTCGCCGAACACTGGAGCCGGGGCCCCGCGTCCAATAGCCAAACCTCGCTCCGTGCTCAAGACGAACACGCTCCCTCAACAACAACAGCAACAAGTTCAGCCTCAGCCTCAACCTCAGCATTATGCGCACCAACCCACGGCTACACCATACACGCACCCGCACCATCTCGCGACGCCCCAGTCACACCCGCAACCGTTTGGCGTGAGCAACCTCCCAGTAAACACCGCAGAACTCGGGAGCATGCACCATCTTCCTCCAAACTTTGCTTTTGAACAACAAAACAACCCGCTACACGGGATCTGGCACGAACAGTCGCACGACCCGCTCGCTTCGCTCTTTGGACAGGGTGGCGCGACGCAAGGGTATAGTAGCGGGATGGCTGCTGCCGAACCAGGTGTTGCGACTGGCGCGGGGTACTATCCCCCGTCAAATACGGTTCGACCACAACAGCAACAACCGCAACCGCAACCGCAACCGCAACAACAGCCTGGGATGGGGTACGGGTATGTTGGAGGGGAACAAGCTGCTGGATTTACGCCCGGTATGGCTGCTCAGCCGTTCTTGGGTGCGGGGGCGTTTGAGATGTGGCAACAGGCCCCAGCCGGCTTTGAGTGAGTTCATTACTACAGCTACACAAAGTCGTTCTAATGACCATTCCTGCGAATAGGGTGGACGATTGGGGTGCGATGCTCACGCAAGACTCAATGATGGGAGGTGTACAAGGAGACGTGAGCGGAATGCCTGTTAGCGACGTACGAGCCGGAGCATCGCATGGTATGCAGATGCATCCTGGCCAGCAGAGTCGGAGCCCGCATTAGCGGTGTAAGAAATTTCGTCTAATTTTGAAGTATTGTGATGTTTGCCCTTCGCTAATTGACGTACATATGCTGAGATTTTGTAGTCCATAGTAATGCATTTGCTAGTGTGAACTTTGGAAGAGGGCTCGACAAGGGATTGGAGGGTGGTTAAAGCCGTCATGTAGTTAGGTTTACCACCGGGGGTAGGCCTCGCGTGCATCAGCAGCTGTACCAGGCGCCTACGGTCAATTACAAAAGAAAAAATACAATATTCTACCCAACTGCGGCATCTACCTCCCAGCTACGCTCATTCCCATCAACGCATCCAACATCTCGTCCTCCTTCCCGCTCCCCGCAGCAAACGGGTCCCGCATCGAGCCCGTTTGAGCTCTCCATCGTGTAGTATACGCGGTCTTGTGTCGTTGAACGGCTGCGTCGATTTCAGCTATGCGCGCAGCGAGAACCATGAACGACTGGTGCTGGGCCCGAAGCGTGTTGGCGATTGCTTGTGGGGAAGGTTGAGCCGGTTGAGGCATGTGAGATTCGAGCGCGACGGTGAGTTTGCGTTCAATTTGCTGCAGGTGGTTGGATGAGCGTGCGCGTGCTACATAGAAAGGGTACAACTTGCCTCCATCGTGGATTTATACCGCTGTACACGCTCCTTCATCTCTTCTACCTGGCGGGTGAAGAACCTAACCACCATGTCAGTGCAAATATTCCAAAAAGGAGCGTTCCGACACGCACTCGAGCGGGAAGTTTGCATAGCTCGCCAAGTACCCCCCTACTTGTTGTGGTCTGGTAAATCCATCAATAATACGAGTCGCGGCAAGCGCGTCTTGAAGGTTTTGTTCAGTTTTGGTTCGTTGGTCGTCTGCTGCTAGGCGATCGGCCGCGAGAGCGGAACTTGCAGCTGCCAAAGACTGTGATCAGAGGAAACACGGAGGTTGGTGAGCAGGGATTGATGACATATACCACAGACAATCAGTTTCAATGAGTACCTTTTGCAATTCCTCTAGTACTGCTCCTTCTTTGGCAATCTCCTCGCCGAGTTTTTGCGCTTTTAGCTCAACGCTGATCTGGACACGGCCTTGTATGAAGGATCTAAACAAGAGAAATAGGTAGTTAGCGACACTATCAAAAGGAGACGCTACGGTAGAAGTATAGGTGTACGTTCTATGAAGTTAATACGCACTCGAGCTCTTCGAATATCTTCTTCTGTGCGTCCGGCAGATCGTTGAACTTGGTGGTACGTGTAAACGGACCCGCGGGCTGAGCTTGTTGGGTAGGAGCACTACTTAGACAGCCAAAGCGTTCGAGATGATATACACAATAAGTAAGTATAATCAGCCTAGCCCAGTCAACTTACGGTGCGGTAGACGCGCCTCCGAAGCTAAATGACGGTTGTTGCTGGGTTTGTGGCTGCCCGAAAAGCCCTCCTCCAGTAGCAGTAGTCGCAGGCTGAGCAGCAGATTGAGTGCCAAAAAGTCCCCCAGTTGTAGTAGCTGCGGTACCAGCCCCGGCAGCAGGCTGCGTACCAAACAGGCTCCCAGCTGCGCCGGTCGCGGTAGATGCAGCAGGTTGGGCACCAAACAAGCCCCCGGTAGTGTTCGTAGCAGTCGTGGTACTACTAGAAGGTTGAGCGCCAAACAGTCCGCCAGTAGCGGGTGGGTTTTGCGTCTGCGTTTGAGTTTGGGCACCAAAGAGACCACCAGCGGCAGGTGTCTGAGTTTGTGTTGCGTTGGGCTGGCCAAAGAGCGAACCGCCGAATGTGCTAGGGGCTGTTGTCGCAGCAGGCTTTGCGGTGGACGAAAAGCTAAGGTGATTGTTAACGAAAGATAGAACAACAAACGTCTTCACTCGCCTAAACATGATGGTCGGTCGGTTTCAGCCTTGTCAAGAAGTTAAGCGCCGAGAGCTTGTTTCTTGCAATGCGATGCAAACACCAAGCAAACAACTTAAATAAATAAGGCATGCGGTTTAATTGCAGCCGCATATATGTTCAGACAAACGGAGCAAGTAGCCTCCCGCATAGCGTGAACAATTAATCCAGCTTATTTCCAGCCACCGAATCAATAGCCAATCTACGGTTCCTACTTTAGGCCGATACCGTCCACCGGAGTAGTGCGACCTTGAGAGTCGCGGCGATCTGCTCCGGGATGTAGTAAAAGCGGGCTAGACACACATTGACGTCAGTAAGTCGCCAACAGAGGCAGACAATATAACAGCTCACATGGTGCTGTTGGGGTCATATTTGCCCTCTCCATGAAATCTATTGCGGTTGTCTTGAGGGTATGGTTCCTTCAGCTCTTCGCTTCGTCCCAGTTCTATGTCTTCCTCGCTATCCACATCCGCGGGACCCAAATCGATCACAAAGTCCCGCAAGAACGCCTCCATTCGAATCGTGTCTAATGGATCGCCAGCCTGTCCACTAGTCGGTTGGCGGTGGTACCTCTCCCGTAGCCGTCTTCGAAACCCGCGTGAATGACAACGTCCGAATACGCCAAATGAACTAATCAGCTTAGCGCCTGATTTCAAGGTGGCGGCCTGAGTTATTGGTGTTTTAAAACAGAACAACGAAGCACTCACCAGCGAATCCCCAGAACAGGGGTCTACCGAACAGCAATATATGCACGCCCTGCAGAAGAGCCAGAAGACCACCGATGGACCCAATTGCATCGAAAATAGTGCCGGTCCGATAGTCCTCAACGAACGCGCATAAATTCGGCACGTAATAATTCGTAGTTTTGTCACGTAGAAAATTCGCGGGGCTGTTTAGGTACATTGATGGGGATGACGTGAGGGAAGTTGTAAGTAATGCGGTCGAAGTAAAGCTATCTGTGGATAGAGTCGTGTCCGCGAGTGCTAATGTGTGGGTCGCTATCAGTTCGTGGAAGCGCGGTAGGGCGTTGGAGGGGCGTACCGACAGTGAATAGGTGAGTAGATTTATAGGTCTATGTGAGAGATGGTTGTCAACCACCAAACCGCGCATCAACGAATTAACAAACCGGTTCCATACTAGCTACAATGTCCCTAAAGACCGAGGATGTAATAAACCTTCGTTCCATTATGCTTATGGTCTATCGCGTTCAATCTGTAAAAGTATTAATTATTGCATACATATTCTCGGGGCGGTGGTTTTGACTAAGGCAAAATATGAGAGGATTCACTCTGAACCTTGAGGCTAAAGTATGCGCATATTTTGGGCAGCAGCAATGGACTTTACCCAGTAGAGAAAAGTAGGACATCTGTATTGAATATATGGCTAGTTACACCTCATACATGAGTGCAATGGGAGGTTTAGCAAAGATCCTAAATATGCAAATGTCCATGAATTTTCCTTAAGGTCTTGGTTTGTAGATTTACTAATAGCATAGCTTATAATTGGCTTAATCTAGAAAGATCCCATGTAAATAGACAGAGGGAACCTATGCATATATCTAGTATAGGTTACACACGTTCTTAGTGCATATATGCGCACCCTCCATCATACTTTGGAAGGTTCCCCCTTATTTTCCCCTTGTGGAGCTTGAGGCATATTTGATTCAGAAGTATGCAACACAAAGTCCTGAAGTATCTTGCTCAGCTAACATCAACAGAAATTAGCATTTTACAAAGTAGGAATGAAGGATTTTTGGCTGATTTTTGCACCTTCCCACTCTGTGTTTTTAATAGTGATTTACTATAGGCAAAAATATGTATGCACTGATTAATACTTTTACAGATTGAACGCGATAATGGTCCCATTCACGTGTCTCCCCCCGGTCATCTTCCATGGCGGTACAAGCCACGGTACAACGCTGCTCATGTACCCTTGCTGGTCTAGTGTAGACGTATCTCGGTATGTATCTGCAAAGTTGGCAAACCAAATGCTAGGAAGTTGAGCCGCATCAAGGGAGGTGTCGTTTGTGGAACGGATAGTAATAGTGTAGGTTGCTTCGCTGAAGAAGATATCTACAAAAAATTCAATGAGTTAGTCGACAAGTAACTGCTGTAATTGCTCTTACAGCTATCGTTTTTCGATTCACAGTTGAATACCTGGAACCAGTTGCCAACTTCAGGCAAGCTGACGATCCCAGGCATAGCGTACTGTGGCTCAGACGTACACTGGTCTGAAAGGCGGCCGTAAGCCAAATGGCGTATGTAGGTGGATGTTAGGCTCACATTGGTCACCCCTCTGGTCGGAAACCTGCACGCCTACATCGTACCCTTGACCAGTTTCCGGATTTGAGCCCTCTACCTCCTCGATGTACTGATGTCTCTAGCGAAATCGCAACAGTTAATGTTCATGACCAAAAGAGGTACACGGCGTTACAAACCACAAGCACCCGAATATCTGCAACGTCGGGAAGGTCACATCCTCCTATCCCACTATGTGTTTCGATCTGGTTTTGTGCTCGAGCCAACGCCATACCTGCTCTCACGATGATGGCGACAACGAACAGTAGTGCGCAAAAGTTCTGGAAGAATGCATATCGTCTGCTCTCAACAGGGCTAAAAGGCGTGTTGAGATTAGTCTGAAGGTTGTAACACACGAGCTACAAACTTACCTGACACGGCGGAATAGTATCTTTGGCGCGTAAAGGAGTATCTTTAGCGCATGAACAGTCCATACATAGGTAAAGCTTGAATGGTCGCGTTTGTCCCGGGGATGTCCAAACCAGCTTGGGTGACTCTGAGCCGATGAAGAGCCAAGTAGCACGTCCTTTGCATTACTCTTCCAAGGTGCATTCACACCGGCTTCACGCTTATACCAGAGAAGAGAAATGAGGAGGGATAAAGTGCAAAATATATGAACAGGGTTGAGCACAAAGTTAGCCAGAGTATGTGGGTCAATGGGGTAACCGGGGGGCGGTTAAGCGTGATGTCAAAGGGGCCGGTAAGAGGCCGCCAAGAGGGACCGCCAAGGGGATTGCTTAGCCTATGAGGTTGCACTTCCTGCGCTACAGGAGTTGTTTTCCCGATAAGTGTTTCCTCCGGCTGTACCAGAGCATATGAACCTACCATCAAAGGAGAGAAATGCAAGCCCAATAGAAGTTGCTAGCGGTCACCCTCAGATAGGCACTCATTCTAACCTTTCACGAACACATGGACCTACCGGGGGGCACAAGTAAGAGCGCGGACGCTACAGTCTGTGCAAACACGGTTCCAATGTATGAGTCGGTGCGATGAAAGTCCAGTGTCAACCTTCGCAGATAAATAAGCCCAAATACGATCATATTTTGACAGAGATGCAATTGCTCACATGAGGATGTCGTTGATTGATATGAACAGGTAAGACACTATGGGGTGACCAGTTTTTGTGAATTGGACTCGCAAGTTCTCTGTTCAGACTTACTCGGATAGAGAAAAGTTAGCGGGCTGTACCAGCCACGACTAATCAACCCCGCCACTCAAACGGTAAACATTAACCCCCAAGCGAACGAGATAAGGAGACGGAGTAGATGAATCCAGTAGTGTCATGTTATTCTTGAAGGGGCCCGTATAGTATATTTCATTCTGTCGTTAGATATTGCAAAACAGCGGGACAATTAGTTCGCTAGGATGCAGGGCAAGTCGCAACAGGGCAAGTAGTACACGGGTGGCTAGAGTCAATGACGCCTAGCATTATATACATCCCGGCTCTGTCCTGGCCAGCACCCATCTCGAACTTATCGAGATTGTCACTAGATGCTGGACGATAAGAATGCAGTCATGACAGGCGAAGTCCGCAGGCAGTTGATGATCGCCGGCGCCTTGGCATCGCTACCACCGTGAAATGGGTTTATATATGGTTATATGGCTTAGACTAAGAGTCAGAGAATTTTTTAGACCTAGACAACACCGATCTAGCCATCAGAGATTAAGTGGGCGATAGTGGGGTCCAGCCACGATAGGCAACGGGATGGGCGAGGCGAAATGCAAAGGCACTATCTAAGATTATAGCGGCTGGTATGTACGCCGCAGTAGAATGCGATACCACGCGGGTGGATGATGAAGAGAACACTATAAGCCAAAGCAAGTTATTGGTGTTACAATTCACGAGGTTGGGCTATCGGCGTGGCAAACCGCCATAATTTTGGGCACCAAGGAGACCGCCAGCGGCGGGTGTCTGAGTTGTGTTACGTTGGGCTGATCAAAGAGTCAACTGCCGAACAGTGTGCTAGGAGCCGTTGTCGCAGCAGGCTTTGCAGTGGATGACAAGCTAAGGCGGTTGTTAGCAGAAAGAAACACACAACAAGCATCTTCACTTGCCTAGACATGCTAGTGGTCGATCGGTTCAAGCGTTGCCAGAAGTTAAGCGCCGAGAGCTAATTTCTCGCCACACGATGCAAACTCTGAGCAAAAGCTTAAATGAGGCATGCCTATATGCACCTCGCCCACACAACAGTCGTTTGAATATACTTGTTGGTTAGCGCATCCACGACGTGTATACGAAGAACTCTTATGTCTAAACTAGCTAAATACAACAAAAAAAAAGACATTCACAGACTTAACGACGAGAATTATTCTAAGCAATTCGGTTTAATTACAGCCGCATGCTGAGAATACATGTTCAGACAAACGGAGAAGGTAGCCACCCGCATAACGTGGTCAATGAAACCAGTTGATCGTCGGCCGCGAGTGAATGCACTGTGAATGCCCAGTTTTACGGCTCCCGATTTGAGCCTATAGTGGTCACCGAAGTATCGCGACCTTGATAGTCGTGGTGATCGACTCCAGGATGTGACAAAAGCAGGCTAGACAAATACCAATCTCAGTGAGTCCCCAACAGAGACAACCAGTATAAAGCTCACGTGGAGTCGCCAGTATCATGTTCTCCGTCTCCGTGAGATCTATCGCGGTTATTTTGAAGGTCTGGTTCCCTCGGCTCTCCGCTTCGTCCAAGCTCTATGTCCTCCTCATTATCCACATCCGCGGGTCCCAAGTTAACCACGAAGTCCCGCAGGAACGTATTCATTCGAAACCTCTCTGATGGATCGTCAGTCTGTCCGCCAGTCGGCTGGCGGTGGTACCTCTCCCGCAGTCGTCTTCGAAACCCGCGCGAATGACAACGTCCGAATAAGCCAAACGGACTAATCAGCTTGGCGCCTGGTTTCAAGACGGCCACATGAGTTACTAGTGTTTTAGAACAACAAATCACTGGCCTGCGAATCCCCAGAACAGGGGTCTACCGAACAGCAATATATGCAAACCCTGGAGAAGAGCCAGAAGACCGCCAATGGACCCAATTGCGTCGAAAATAGTACTCGACCGATAGTCCTCAATGAGCGCGCATAAAGTTGGCATGTCCGACTTCCCAGTTTTATCTTTCCGAACATCCGCGGGGCTGTTCAGGTACATTAATGGGGATGACACGAGGGAAGGTGTAAGTAATGCGGTCGAAGTAAAGCTATCTGCGGATGGAGTCGTGTCCACGAGTGCTAATGTGTGGGTGGCGTCAGTTTATGGAAGTGAGGTAGGCCGTTGAAGGGCGCACCGATAGTGAATAAGTGAGTAGATTTATAGGTCTGTGTGATAGATGGTTGTCAACCACCAAACCGCGCATCAACGAATTAACAAACCGGTTCCATACTAGCTACACTGTCCCTAAAGACCGAGGACGTGATAAACTTTCGTTCCATTATGCTTATGGTTCCATTCACGTGCCTCCCTCCAATCATCTTCCAAGGCGGTACAAGCCATGGTGCAACGCTACTCATGAAGCCTGGCTGATCCTGCGCAGACGTAGGCTGGTATGTATCTGCAAAGTCGGCAAACCAAATACTGGGAAGTTGAACTGCGTCGAGAGAGGTGCCGTTTGTAGAGCGTATGGCAATAGCGTAAGTTGCGTCACTGAAGTATGTATCTGCAAATGGTTCAGTATTCTAGTCATCAAGCAGCCGGAAGAATTGCCTCACAGCTGTCATTTTGAGATGTACAGCTGAATACTTGGAACCAGTTGCCGGCCTTAGACGTAGCGTGCTGTGGCTCAGATGTACACGGCTGGTCTAAAAGGAGGCCATAAGCGAAGTGGTGTACACGGATGCACGTTAGACTCACATTGGCCGGTCCCCTGAGCGGCAGCCTGCACGTCTACATCGTACCCTTGACCGATTTGCGGGTTTGGGTTTGGGCCATAGGTGCCCTGGGTGCTCTGATGTCTCTACCAATATCGCCCTAGTCAATAATTATGACCAACAGAGGTGTACGGCGTTACATACCACGAGCACTCGAACATTGTCGACGAGAGGATCATAGCTACATTCTCCTACCCCATTACGCGTTTCGATCTGATTCTGTGCTTGAGCCAGCGCCGTGCTGGCTCTCACAATGATGGGGACAACGAACAGTAGCGCACAAAAGTTCTGGAAGAACGCATATTGTCTACTTTCAACAGGGCTGAAAGGCGTGTTGCTATTAGCCCAAAGATTATAACGAGCAAGCTGTAAACGCACCCAACACGGCGGAACAGTATCCTTGGCGCATAAACGGTCCACACATAAGTGAAGTTTGAATCGTCGCGTTTGTCCCGGGGACGTCCAAACCAGCTTGGGTGACTCTGGGCTGATGAAGAACCAAGCAGCACGTCCTTTGCGTTACTCTTCCAAGGTGCGTTCACACCGGCTTCACGCTTGTACCAAAGAAGGGAAATTGAGAGGTATAAAGTGCAAGCTATATGAATATAGCTGACCGCAAAGTTAGCTAGATTATACGAGAAGAAATTCATATATTTACCTAATGTAAAAGTAATCAGACCCTGTAGGGTGTTCTCCCAGTAAGCGTTTTTCTCTGTTTCTCTGATAGTATATAAGCCTACATTTGCCTACTAATGTAAGTCCAATGGAAGTTGCTAGAGTTTACTCCCTCAAGTAAGTATTCGTTCTGGCCGCCCATAAATACATGAACCTACCAGGGAGGGCAAGTAAGAACACGGATGCTACAGTTTGTGTAAGCACGGTTCCGATGTACGAGTCGGTGCGATTAAAATCTAGCGTCAGCCTCCGCGAACAGAATGAGCCTAAACACGATCATGTTAACTGAAATATGATCGCTCACATAAGTATGTCGTTGATTGACACGAACAGGTAAGACGTTATGTAGTGGCCAATTTTTGTGAGTTAGACCCGTAAGTCCTCTGTCCAAACTTACTCGCGAGGAGAATTGCTGAGGCTGGCGGTGGGGCCCAAAGACGGCTCATCGCCACCAGAACGATGAGCGTTAACCCGAAAGCGAGCGAGACAAGGAGGCGGAGTAGATGAATCCAATAGTGCCATGTTATTCTAGAAGGTGCCCGTATAGTAAGTTTCATTCCGTTATGAGATATCTCAAAACAGCGGGACGGCTAGTTCTGAGATGCAGGGTAAGTCACAACAGGGCAGGTAGTACGCGGCTAGAGTCGGTGAAGTCCAACGTTATATACATCCCGACCAGTACCCAGCTTGACCTCATCGAACAGGATGCCGAACGATAAGAATGCAGCCGTGACGAGTGGACTCAGCCCGCAGTTAGTTGATGAGCACCGCTTTGTCGCCGCTGCCGTTGGTTCAGACATATACAGCAGGACCTAGGTGTCATTGGTATCATCTTCGTCATCTTCGCGAAATCTATCATGGTCAAATTGAAGGCGTAGTAGTCTCTCTGGCTCCATATTTCGCCCTGATTCTATGACCTGGTTTTCTACGTCCGCGGGTCCAAAATCAATCACAAAATCTCGCAAGAACGCATGAATTCGAATCGCCTCCGCTGCATCGCCCGCCTGTCCCGCAGTAGGCTGCCGGTGATATCGGTCCCGTAGCCGCCTTTGGAACCCGCGTGAGTGACAACCCCCGAACAGGCCAAATGGCGTGATGAGCTTGGCACCTACTTTCATGTCAGTACCCCAATATCTCAGAGTGATAGGTGACTTGCCAGTAAGCCCCCAGAACAGCGGCCTTCCAAACAGTAGTATATGCGCGCCTTGAAGAACAGCTAACAGACCACCGATAGACCCAATCGCATCAAAGATAGTGCTCGATCGATAGTCCTCAATAAACGCGCATACAGGTGGCATAGAGCTAGACTTCAGTTTGGACGCCATAAAACCCGAGGGGCTGTTCAAGTACGATAAGGTTGACACCTGTGAAGACCTGAGCGAAGCACTTGAGGTGAAGTTATCTGGAGATGGAGCTGTGTTGGTTGTTGCTGATACGAAGACCATTATTAGCCGACACGGAATAGGCTATCAGAGGTGCGTACTGATAGTAAAAAGAGAAGCGGACCTGTATGTCTATATGCGCCACATACCCATCAGCCATCAACTTGCATCCAAAGGAGTCCAACACACCGGTTTTAGGCTAGGCACGATGTCCCTGAAGACTGAGAACGTGATAAACCTTCGCTCAACTATGCTTACGGTTCCCTGCACATGCATCCCTCCAATCATCTCCCATGGCGGTATAAGCCAGGGTGCAACGCTGCTCATAAAGTCTTGCCGATTCGATACGGATGTATCTCGGTACGTATCTGCAAAGTTGGCAAACCAAATACTGGGAAGTTGGACCGCATCAAGGGAAGTGCCGTTTGTGGAACGTATAGTGATGGTGTAGGTTGCTTCACTGAAGAAGATATCTACAAACGATTCAATGTGTTAGTCGTCGAATGGCTGATATAATTGCCCCTACAGCGGTTGCTTTGCGATTGACAGTTGAACACTTGAAACCAGTTACCGGCCTGAAGCGCGGCATGTTGTATTTCAGACGTACACTGGTCTGAAATGGGGCTTCGAGCGAAATGGTACATGTGGGCGCCTATTAGACTTACATTGACCGGTCCTCCGAGTGGCAACTTGCACACCTACATCATATCCTTGACCAGTTTGGGGATTCGCCCCTCCCGCGTCCGTGCGCTGGTGTCTCTACCGATATCGCACTAGTTAATCTTTATGACCAATAGAGGTATAAGTATGTTGTTACGAACCACGAGTACTCGAAGGTTTCTGAGAAACAGAAAGTTGTCGCAACTTCCTGCCCCGCTACGTGTTTCGATCTGGTTCTGTGCTTGAGCTATTGCCATGACTGCTCTGACAATAATCGCGACCATAAACAGAAACGCGCAAAAGTTCTGAAAGAACGCGTATCGTTTACTCTCAACTGGGCTGAAAGATGCATTCGCATCAGTTGATTCGAGTGAGTGAGTTGCTAACGCACCTGACGCGTCGAAGCATTATCCTTGGTACGTAGATAGCCCAAAAATAGGAAAACATTGAGATATTGCGTAGTTGCAGCGGGGGGTCCCGGGAGTGCCCAAACCAGCTTAGGCGGCTCCGGCTCTCTTTCGAGCCGAGCAACACGTTCTTTGCGTTGCTCTTCCAAAGCGCATTCACGCCGGCTTTACGCTTGGATAGTAGTAGGAGAAAGGCGAGGCACAAGGTGCAAGATATATGAATAGAGTTGACCGCAAAGTTAGCCCGGCCGTATGGGTCGTTGGGGTCATTAAAAATGTAGCCTAGATCACTTGGGCCTGCAGAAGGCTTTCAAAATAAGTATTCTTTTTATCTTCGGATGAGCATATGGACTCAATATGAACCTACCGTTGGGATCGGAACCAAATCCTATGGAAGTTACTAGAGGATTCCTTATTGAGTACTTTGTTTTTTTGCCTCCACATAGATGTATAAGCCTACCAGGGGGGACAAGTAAGAGCACGGATGTTATAGTCTGCGCCAGCACGGTTCCGACGTATGAGCCAGTGCGTTTGAGATCCAACGTCAGCCTTCCCGAATAGCAGCAACCAGAATGAGCCTCAACACAACTATTTCGATCAAAATACAACCGCTCACATAAGTATATCATTGATTGATATGAGCAAGAATGACACTATAAACGATCAGGCTCCACAAGCTCAACTTGTATGCGCCGTTCAAACTCACCTGGATAGAGGAAGGCCGTTGAGGAGTCAAAAGAAGTTGGCTCCGAAATAAGAACAATAGTATGATTTAGCCCCCAAGCGAGTGAGATAAGAAGGCGGATTAGAGAGATCCAGCAGTACCATGTTAACTTTGAAGGGATGTGGGTAGGAGATTTCATTTGGTTGCGAAGGATTGCAAACAATCGGGACAGCAAGATTCTACGTGGGAGGCAAGAATATGGGTACACTGCCGAGGATTCAAAGCCGAACTTCAAAGTGGCGGACCTCCTGGGATTTGCTAGAGTTAAGCGCGAGGTCGCGTGCCCACGTGGCCCACCGGATCAAACTACAGCCGGCGGCCCGGCCATATTTGCGTGCCCGTTCGGCGTTCTACAGGACCCCGCTCCACCGTGTCCTGATCCTCTGGGGAAAGAATCAGACTCATTGATAATGTCCTAGACATCTTAGACGACACCGGTCTACCCATCAGAGCTTAAACGGACCTTAATGGAGTCTGCCCAACGCAGGCGATGAGGATGGGCGAAGCAACAGGTAACAGCAATAGCGGTGTAGCACTGCTAAAGATAATGTCAAGTCGCATGGCTGCAGGTTACCAATTGTGAGCTACTCTCGTTAGGCCGAAATTTTTTTGTCCTTGCTCACGCGTCTATCAATCCTACTTCCTTTGCTCCCCTCTTTGCTCGCCATCCCTTCTCTTGTACTGGTCGGCCCGACCGCGGCTTTTTTCTCCTATTCTTACCAGGCGTCCTGGTCTTTCTGGTCTGACTGGCACTCCTAACTAGTGATAGCGAAAGGTCCCTGGAGCCGTGTTTCCGCCGCCTGCCAGCCCACGGAACTGTACCTCGTTTTTAATACTAGATTCGTCCTTGACTTGCAAGTGACATCAACTGTCATCATAGTTCTAAAGTAGGAGCATACATAAACTTAATTGCAAGCATCGCCTTGCGAGGTTTGATCGTGGCGGAAGGTTGCGTATAAACTGTGTAGACAGTTGTCCTATCAGCGCTAATCGACTATGAATCATGGATGAGCGCCTAGTTCTAGGTCTCCCATCGCGAGTTCGTAGTCTCCGTCGTAACGGTGCTACTCTGAGATGTTTGACGATTTGTTTTGTAACGGGGTAGAAGCAGCCTGGGTAGATTGGTGTTAGTGATATCACTGATGTAGACCTAATATTATAGCTCACAAACTGTCGTTAGCGTCGCGTTTGTTGTCCCCGCGTGATTTATCATGATTGGCTTCACGACCCAGTCCATTTCTGCCTCGTCCCAATTCTGTGTCTTCTTCATCGTCCACGTCCGCGGGTCCAAAGTCTATAACGAAGTCCCTCAAGAACGCGTTTATCCTAATTGTTTCTGCTGCATCTCCTGTCTGCCCTTCGGTAGGTTGGCGGTGGTATTGTTCCCGCAGTCTTCTGCGGAATCCGCGTGAATGACAACTCCCTAATATACCGAAGGGGTTAATCAGTTTGGCGCCTAGATCGAGGACAACGCGTTAAACTATTGACATTCCAGAGCAACCGATTGCGCACCACTGAGCCCCCAAAACATCGGTCTACCGAACAGCAGTATATGCACACCCTGGAGGATGGCCAACAGACCGCCAATCGACCCGATTGCGTCGAAAATAGTACTCGACCGATAGTCTTCGACAACCGCGCATATAGTCGGTATAAAATCAAGCCTAGCTTTGTCCTGTAGAAAACTCGCAGGGCTATTCAGGTACGATAGAGATGATGCGAAGGAAGGTGTAAGTAATGCGGTTGAAGTAAAGTTATCTAGGGATGCAGTCGTTTTCGTAGTCGCTAGTCATTATC
>WSTH01000909.1:0-16507 GCA_019616345.1 Ceratobasidium sp. 395
CTGCGACAGTCCAGGATGCGATTTGCGGTGCAGGATTTTGAGACGTGCCCGGATCGGCCTCACATCAACTGTGTTGGTTTGTCCGTCATAGTCGTCTTTGAGCCCGACGAACGAACAATGGCGGAACTCTTCGCGCAACTATTGCGTGGACGTTGGGAAAGCGGTAAATGGCCAGTAAAACATTCGGTTGAGAGGATGCGGCGTGCGCGCTGAAGTTTAGTTTGACAGCTGTCTATCATTTTCCGGGAGCTGAGCGCAAAAAGATTACGACCAAAAAAAAACGCAGAGAGCGACAGTAGCAGGTGCGTGGACATCTGGTGGCTTCCATGAGTCTTGGCCGACCGCCTTCTCCACCAGCAAAACACACTGCCGGACACTGGTCATCTGTCTAGCCTCTAAAACCGGCGCCGTAAGTGGACTTGAAGCGGACCAGGGGTTGTTTGATGTAAGATACTTCGGTTGCCGCCTAGCCGTCGAGCTGACTCGCCGTTCTTCGCAGTTGATTTCGAATGGTGAAGAACGCTTCCCGTTCAATATGGGACCCGGGTACGTTCGGTCCATGCTGGTCTTCTTGGACCGTCCCGTCTTACCTTCGGGATCGTTTGTCGCGAAGTTCCAAGACGCGGTGGACGACGAAGGGTGAGCCCTCTCACTTTGTGGTTCTTGCCGACTTACCGGCGACCGTGTTCCGAATCGACAGCTGCCCCTTCAAGCACGTCGTGCTCTACTCGACGCGAGATTCTGAGTGTTCGGTCCACGAGGCGTTCGGCCCGGCGGTGACTGCCGTCGTTTCTTGCTGGGGCAAGAACCTGCCGATCGACAACGCGGTGGTCGACGCGTGGATGATTGATCGCTGGGCGCAGGATATTGTGGTCACGACGGGTCAGAAGAGGAAGTCCGCACGCCTGAGGTATTGCCTCGACTTTGCAACCCGCGGGTGGGAGCCCGAGTCAGTGTTGGAGCTTTGCGAGTGTGAATGGCGCGGAGACCCATACGACAAGCCAACAAAGGCTTGGGAGTCTCCGGCTGCGGACAAGGTTGGTGCGCCTACCTTGGTGTCAGTCAAGTGTTCGTGGTGCAAAACCGAAAATCGTCTTGACAAGCCCCCGCATGTGCCGAGCCCCACTTATGTGGCTGGCGCATGGTACTGCGATGTCGGACCTACGCCAGTGGGGACCGCCGACGGGCCCGATGTCCAGCGTGCACCGGACGTGACCGCTGGTGACGTCGATATCGAATCTCTGCCCGACGAGACCGCCGGCAGCGCCGACACGCCAGTGAAGAGGCCGCCAGGGCGGAAGGGGAGGGGGCGGAAAGGTAGAGGGCGGAAAGGAGGACGCAACCCCGCACCGAGCGGCGACGGCGCTGCGCCAGCTCATCGCCGGCTCTAATAACGACTCGCTGCTTCTGGAACTGTGTGTCGAATACTTGTCAATAGACGCGATTTTTGTACCATACACGTCGGCTTCAAGGGCCTTATTGGCTCGAACTGGGATGCAAGAGTGGACCAGTCGTAGAAACAAGGTGCGGCCAGCACCTGGAAACCTGCCGCTTGCATTGAATGAACCTTCGAAGGTCAAAGCAATAGCGAATACTTTCGTTGCTTTGCGGCGAAACCTTCCTTTTGGTCATCCTCTCCCGGCCTGTACCAGCGCCCGGGCTAGGAAGCGGGGGCTGAAGGGTTAGCTGCTCAAAGAGCTTGTGATGGGGAGGTGGATGGCTGTGTGGATGCTACCCATCGCCACCGATGCCGGACTAAACAGTTTCCGCCAACGGACCTAGAGTGCCTTACAAAGTTGGTGCTTATTATGTATTCAGTCATATCTGACGAGGACCCTTCTCCCGCACATGATTAGGCGCTTGCTTCAGGTCCGTGCAGTAGCCGATGTAGCCTTGACGAAGGCCACTCGTCAGGTGTGTCTTCATGCCCCGGTCCGGTCTCTCGATCATGAGGGCCGGAACGCATTCGATGATGAACCTTCAATGACAAAGATGCGGTCTCTGTCCATTTAAGAAGTATTAAGAGTTGTACAGGAGAGCTCAAGCCGAACAGAAGAGATCGCGTAAAAAATGTAGCTCGCGACCGCAGAGATCGCTTCTTTACCAAGTTCCCCGTCTACGCACAATGGTCACCTCCCTCGGTCACTTGACGATCCCCATCTCCGTTGGCTTCCACCTCTTCATCGTACTGTGCATCCACCTGTACAAGCGCTCAGCTTCCTCGTCTGAACCTACGGCCTCCTAATCACTCACCGATCTCTTCAACTTTTTCATAAGCTTCTACGTGCCGGTTCAGAAGGAGATCTAGCTCGACGATCTTCACTCACCCCGGCTTTCTCGTCGAGTGCCTCCGCCAACTCCGCCATTTTCCCCATTCCTTGCGCTACTAGGATCTTGTTCAGTAGCGAGTTCAAAGCTCGACTCTCTTTCCGGGTCATGTGCCTGGCCGCTTTCTCGACACCTTCTAAAGCCTTTGCGAACATACGGTCTCCTCCCACCCGCTCGGGCAGAACCGCTATGACGTACAGTCAGCTTGGGTCACCCATTGTGCTCGCTACCTTACCGTGAGTTCCGTGCTGATAGTCTCCCTCTGCTTCTTCCTCGTCAACCTCCACCATAGGATCATACTCTTCCTCGTCCAATAGCTCCTCTACGGTCCGGCGATCGAGTCCACCTTGCTGACTGTGCGCCTCCGGCGTCGCTATGCTGCCCTGCCCTTCGCCTGCAGCTGAATCATGACTTTGGCCACGTGCCGCTTGGCTTCTCTCAGAGTATCGCGGAACCTCAGTGGCCCCATTGTCGTCCGCTCGCCTGGAACGCTTGACTCGAGAGGAGCTCGAAGCGTCGCCCTCCGGGGACCGTTTGCCTCCAGATATCTGGCCGTGGGCGCCAGACGGCCCCTGCCGCTCACACGCTGGTAAATAGTCTGTGGCATTTTTAGAAGGTCAGCCGTGTTGCTTACCGCGCCAGGGGTCTCAGTCTGTGGCTCCTCTCCCGCTCCATCCTCTCCTTTCTCCGGCCATTCAAAGGCTTTTGGGACGGTGAGGCGCATCCCAGTGGGAAGATGAGACACTTTGAACTTCCTGAGCAGCTCCCACCAGCTCCGGCTTCGCTGCACAAGCCGTTCGTAGTCCCCCTTCGTCGCTTCGTCTAGCTGCGGGACTTTGTGGGTTGCGAGCTCACCGAGCAGCGCGGTCCTGGATCTCCACACGGTCAGCAAAATCTGTGGCGGATGTGAGTTCACTCCCGCCGCTTACTTTGGATCGATTCGAGCTCACCTTGTGTTCATACCCTTTACTTCCGTCTGGGCGACCTCAAGCCAGAACATCTGCAATCATGCCGGCTGGGTGATCGGTTGGGGCCTCTATGGTGTCTGGTCTACTGCTGCGGTAGGCTCTGAATTGCTCTTCCTCGGCGCAGATTCGAAGAAGCTTCAGGGGCGGAGGTGTGAGACTTGCAGCTGGACGCGCTGACGTTACAACCCACATGCAAGATGGCAGTATGCATCTTATCCAGCTCCTGTCCGAGCTCTGTTAAGCCCAGACAGCCTGGAGCCAATACCTACAGACTGTGTGACCCCATCCCAGCCAAGCCTCCAAGAGCTGCACTTACCAGGTGGGGCAGAGTCCACGGGTCCGTCTTCGTCGGGTTCAAGTTGCTGACGAACTGAGGAGAGCGGGTTCTCACCCGCTGGAGCGCTGCCGCCAATCCGCCCTCCAAACACTCCCAAGGATGGGTCCGGTCTTTGGACTGCAACTGTGCTTCTAGCTTCGTGATATGGCAGGCGGCGGCCTTCAGCTCCATAGTTGCGGCTGGAACCTCCAACGCCCCGTTCGTCAGCAGGCGTACTTGACAGACCATCTCCTTCACAAGGCCGGCCGTCACCTGTTGAAGCGTGAACGATGGGTCCCAGCTCGGTATGCACCCCACTCACCCCGTGAAGTCTTCCTCTCGTGGCCTTTCCCCAAGTACTGGCGACGAAAACTCTGGCGATGTGCGGCAGACCCAGCGCCTCTACGACGGCTTCGGTCACGTCTTGATTCCGCGAAAGGCTTGCCATTCCTCTCCTGGTAGCAACAGCCAAGCTCCCCCAGAGGGCTTGCCGGTTCAACCGATAAGTCTCTGGGAGAATTTGCTTGGATCGGAGGAGAGTGTTCATCTTCGCCGTCGATCGAAACACGTCCGCGTCCTGGTTTAGCTTCAGCACTTGGGGTGCGTTTGAACTGTGCATCATCGTCAAAAGCTCGGCCGGATGGTCCCTCTCGAGACCTGCGAAAAGTCAGGCCGCGTACGGAGCGCCTTTCATAAGATCGCCCTCACTGTTCAAGTAGACCTTTCCGTGCCACCAACGGCCTTGAGACCCGTCTAGGTCCAGCTCTTGGAGCATAGCCAGCCGGTGCTGGCCTGCGAACACAAGTACCCTGACGGCCTCGGGCAGGTCTGGAATCGAACCTTGGCTGTCGCCGACGAGCTGTTTGAGCTGCTTCGATTGTTCATCGTCCTTGAGCAGAACGTCTATCGGATGAAGCCCGCGGTTCAATATCTCCGGTTCGCCGATCTTGAGCTTCAGTTCGGCTACCCATTCCCTGTCGAGCGGGCGTTGGTCCGGGTGGTTTTCTGTCTGAGCCAAGGGGATTTTAAAGGTCCCCACCAGGTGGGACAGCAGGGTGTTGGCGATCCGCTCCTCAGGGGCGATTTGGGAGGGCATGTTGCTGGCCGGGGACGGTTTCATAAGGTGTGGTGGAAAAGGGCAGAGGGACTCGGTCGGTCAGCCTCCAGCGGTCTGAGACTTAAAGAACTTTGCTCAGTCGCCCAGCCAACTATGCTAGCCTTGCGTAGCGAAGATTAATCCGACTCGGACAAGTCAGCTGCCCGCCTGGCATGGCTTAGCACCGGAGAAGCTCTCCGCCGGATGGAATAATGCTCTGAAGCTCCACCGCGCCACAGATGCAGTCCAGCTATAAGTCAGGAGAGGGCGGACTTGACGTATAACAACCTAGAACCACTTTTTCAGTTCAACTTCAGAATGCAGACCGCACGCAGCATCTCCTCGCCCTCGGACGAGCCAGCGCTGGACATGTGAGTGTGCATCCTCACCGGTATACGTGTAATTGAGCTCTCTCTGTCGTCACAGCACGTGGCCCTCGCTGGACAGTCTTTCGACGATATCATCGGTCCCTCGGTCTCGTACTGTTGCCGGGTCCCCTAGTAACATGTACGCGATAGACGTGTTGACCTTGCCGGCTACCACTGACTAGCACCCAAGCACCTGGCCTTCTCCACCGAGCATCAACGCGTCTCATTCCGACTCTTTGTCCCGCCGCGAGTTGCTCTTCGGTCCAACAGTCCAGCAGTCCCCACACCGCACTCTGCCGGCTGATCTCTCTGCCCACGAGCCGGCAGCCAGCTCCCCGATCCAGGTCTCTTGTTCGAGTGGGCCAGCCGATTCGCCCCTGCTTCACCAGGCTTTCCATCTGCCGTCTGACAGACAATCACCGTGGGTGTAATTACCCTCGGCCCTCGCGGCATTCTAACACGGAGCAGGTTGCGCAAGCGACACAGAACGGCGTCCGCGTTCGTTACACCTTCCAAGAGACCGCGACCTTCGACCACTACAGCCAACCTTACGAATCCGGAGCCGGGAAGAGGCGATCATCCCGAGCACTCGGACTCGGAGCTCCCCAAGGTATCCAGTCCTCCAGTAGCATCCACCAGCACAGCTGCACCTCACGCGGCGCCCGCCACGCCCATCGCAAGCACGAGATTCGGTTCAGCCTCAAGCTCCGGATCTTCTCGCAGTGTACGAGTTCCAAGGAACTCGCCGGTTTATCGTTAGTGAGTTTTTGCCCGTTCCCTCCTGAACTTATAAGCAAGCGCCAACTTTGACCGCTAACTATGGCTGGTGAACTCTGGTCTCAGTATACTGGCTCGGGAGCGGGAGGCGGCCGAGAGCCGAGGTTCTACACCTGCACAAGGCCAGAGCCCCTCCGGCGAACAGGGGAGCTCTGGACATAGAGACTCTAGCAGTCCTTCAGCGCTCAGCCATGGGGACGAACGCAACCTTTTCTCTCCGCCTCACACGCCTCGTGCTTTCCGGCACTCTGAGCCGATCGGCTCCGACGTGGAGGAGCCGCACGACGACGAAAGGTGGGTGCTACCCACTCTTGCCCTCGACCGCTCATCCCCGTTGCTCACGGAAGATCAACCAGTCTTACAGCTTCTCACATAAACCGCAGCCAGGTCGTCGCTTATGGCAAATTCAAGCCCAAGTTCTACAGGCCAGAGGACCCGCGGTTGGCGATAATGTTTGCGGAGCCGTGTCACAATTTATACCAATGGGTGTTCTACGCCTCGCTTTTTCATTCCGTCTACCGGCCGCTGGACCTGCAGAGAGTCCTCTTGGTCTTTGGCATCCCAGCTCCGCACTCCCCCTACTCTAAACTCCGTTTTGAAGAGCGTCCGCCGACCCACTGCGTTGGCCTATGGCAAGACGAGAGCGGTACGTCAGTTTTGGTCTGGGGCAAAACAGTGCAGCGCGAGGGGTCCGAGTTATCGTTGCAGGTTGTGATGTTCGACTCGCGAGGTACGCTGCGAGATGTGCAGGATATCCAGCCGTTCCTCAAGCGCAGTCGTACTGCTATCCAGAAAGCGCTTGGAGCCCATTACACACTGGAACTCAAAGGGAGACTAGGGGCTTGGCCGCGGGATTTACTTGACGCGCCAGAGCGGGCGAAGAATTGGTCGTTCTGCCAACTGATCTCAACCGTTGTCCACGAGTTTCCTTGGCGCACCGGCGTCACAGCCTATCCCGTCGACCCTGTATGGCCCACGTCGGTAGTAGAAGATCGGACTCGCGCGCTGTTGGAGCAGTTCAGCACCAGCCAGGTGACGGCCCGTTGCCTTTTAGAGAGAGGGCACGCCGTCCCTTTGTGTGTTTATCTACACGGGTGAGCCTCTTTACGTCGAGTAGTTTCTTAGAGCGTTGTCCGACTCCTACTTCAGTGACCTCGTTGGGGTGGGCAACTTTGAGGAGGAGGACGAAATGGCGGACGTCGAGGACTACCAAGCGGACGATGACGACGAGCCAATAGGCGGGCCTGAGGCCGTGCCGCAGCGAGTGATCGACTTGCATCAAGTGGGGAATCAAGTCGCGTATGTGAAGGTCTCAAGGAACGGAACGTGGGTCCCTTCACTGCTGCGGTCCTGACTAAAAGTACGAATGCTGACGGCGCTCTTGTCGCCCGTCTCGAACATTTGAATCTCAACCAGCGAGTATCAAGAAGAGGCTCCGGTCGACTTTGATCTTGCCGCCTCGGCGGAGTCCGTGTAAGTGGTGGGACGAGTGCGCAAGGCCCGGAGGATCTTACTGACGACGGACTACAACTGCAGAACCAGTGAAGAAAGTGAACACGGACGGACCGCAGACGAAGTGTAAGTTAGAACTCCATGTCCCGGGATCTCCCCACTGACGTCCTCTTACATAGCATGCAGATCGAGACGTCGCTCGCCGAACTTCACGAGGCCCGAGCCCACGGTCCGACAGCACGCCTGGCGTTCTGGCACCAGTTGAGGGAGTCAAAGCCGAGCCCGGAGTGCATAAGCTTCGTCACCTGCCACTTGTGGTTGAGCTCTCTCCTGGCACAGCCGGACAGTAACGTGTTCTACATCGATCCGGTGCTAGCGGAGGATCTGATAAGCAAGTACGAAGAGGATCCGTTGGACGTCGATGTCGATGCGCTCTTCGGCCTGTGGGAGCGACATAATATCTGGCCGGCGATGGGTCGGGAGGCCGTGGTGGTTGTTCTATGTCGGCTGAAGGGAGTGACTGCGCCTCGAGAGCGCTCCTGGGTGTTGGCGTCGTTCATCGCCAAGCGAGGGCGGGTGCGAAGGATCGATATGCTTTTTCCACCTCTGGAGGGATTCAGCTTGAAGGCCTTCACGGGACCTCTGGGAAAGCTCATGTCCGCCCTGAGCCTGGTCCTCCCCGGGTTGTTCCAGGCCGAAATCACGGCGAAGATGGAGCAAACTGTTTACACGCTTGTGCTGCCGGACCCTTACACCGACGAAGACATCCTGCTGACGATGATGGGGCACCTCTGCGGAGCGTTCCTCGGGCAGGATGCCAGTCGCATCAACGTCGAGGCTGTCCGCCAGGGGTTGTGCTTCTACTACGACGCTGCCCTCCGCGTGGGAGACATTAACTCGTCGTTCCCTTGGCGGGGCCTCACCGACCAAGAAGGAAACCTACTCGTGCAAGAGTGTGAGCCGGTCGTCGCTCAGCGGCGGTTCTCCTTAGCTACCAACCGCCAGCCGCCCCGGTCCGAGGCTTTCCCCCGCAGACGGTCCTACGCCGCCGCACTGGTCGTAGCGGGACCCGCCGCTCCGTTCTTCGCGGAACTTGCCCAAGCCGAGAGCACGGTCGAGCCGGACATGCTACTGGAGACGTCCGGGAGGTCGGTCGAAGAGTTAGACAAGGCGTTGTTTCTCGGCCACTATCCTTCGTGGCCCGAAAGCATGCCGGACGAAGCTCTGCACACCCCCGAAGCCCTGTCGCTGGATGATTACAGAGACAAGGTGCAGTCGATGGGCGGCCCCAGATCTCTGCAGGCTCAGAGGTTCCTCGTCACTGGTAAACATGAAGACAGGCGGATTACTCTCGACTGGCTCAAGGAGACGGCTCACCTCAACAAGGACTGGTTGATCGCGTCCACCGACGTCGACTCGCTTTCGCTCACGACCCAGGAAGCCCCGACGTTCCTCGAGGCAGGGAGCTATTACCCTTATCCCAGCAGAGCGTTGTCCCTCACCAACCGAAACAATCTCAAGGTCAGCCTGAACGGGCAAACGGTCGAGATGCACACCTGTAAGTACGAATGACAAACACCATGCGCCCTTCCCGCTGAGCGGGTCGCGTCTGTCTCTCCCAGGTCCCAACTTTTGCGTGGCCTCGTTCGGCCCCAACAACCAGTTTCGTTTTCTCGTCTTCTTCCCTGGATGCAAGGAGATGGTGAACGACCGGATGTGGAGGAACCTGCCGACCGAGGTAGAGATGACGGACTGGTACCACGTGTTCTTGGCTGCTTTGACGATGGCGAGGGGGTCAGTCCCGGTCGAGTACCTGCACGCGATAGAGAAGACGATCGAAGCCATGCCGCCGAGCTACCGAGCCGCCCAAGATCAGACCCAGCAAGGAAGCGGCGGACGATCGTTCGTCGGACTGCGTATCGAGCCGGTGATTTTGAACAGGGTGTTCGAGCTTGTCCGTGCCCTGATCGACACCCGCCCCAGATACCAAAAATATCGGGGTTACTTCTTCCATCTCTGCGGCATCAACCTCAAGCTCGCAACTCAGACGATCCACGGGCGGGAAGCGGAGAACCCGCTCAACTACGCGTTCCGGGTGAACAGGTTCGTCGACTGGTGCCAGCAGAACCCGCACAACATCGTGGTCGACGTCGGTTTAGCGATCAACCTGGACCCCGCGCTCGTCCCGGAGGAGATCCAGAGGAGCACTCTGCTCATCCGGCACGACCCGCTCCGAGAGCTGCTGCGCCCCGGGTACAACCAGCCCCAGCGGGACCACTACTGCCACTCGTTCGTGATCAGCGGGCTTCGGTCAGCTCCGTCGAGCAAGGTACGGAAGGGGGCCGGGGTGATGAAGGTGCAGGCGTACCATAAGGACATGGTCTTGACGTACAGGCATCGGGATAAGTCGACGGGCGCGAACTTCACAACGAACCAAGCGTTAGGGCTAGGCGATCGTCAAAAATTCCAGTCTCAGACGGTGGCGTTTCAGCGGGTGGTCAACGAAGGCGGATCGTACGGCATCCGACTGGAGTGGCGTCTCAGTCCTTGGGCGGCAAATCGGGCAATGCTGGTGAACCCCAGGGATATCCTCGATCGCCTCTTTGACTCTGGAGCAATCGTGAGTGACTGAGGCCGCTTCCACACCGCTGTACTCACATGGACGGATCTCTGTGTAGGTTTGCCTGCCGACGGAGACCGTGTCCAGTCACAAAATCCTTCTGAGCCAGGGGTGGGCAGGGATCTTAGACAGGCAGAGCAAGCTGGACAAGCGCTTGAAACAGTCTCCGGAGGTGGCGCTGTTGGCTTCCGTCGTGTCGTACTGGCTCAAGGGTTTGGTCAAACGGCCGGACGAGATGAGCTCCACCCGCCAGATGGCCCAGCACTTACACCTCGTCAGTAACGCGAAGACCTACGGCCTGCCCAGCATGCCCTCTCGATGTCTTGACGAGACCGGGTTGCAGGTCTCGTACGAGCTGGACGCCGCATCGTTCGCGATACTCGACCAGCTCAACGTTAACCGTCCCGGCGGCAACAGGATCAAGGGCAGCAAGACCCTACGAGTCATCCCGGCCCCGGACCCCGTCCTGAGCCCTCCGCCGTCACCCGGACCGGCGCAGCCCCGTCTCGTCAACGGGCCGCCCCGGCTCGTAAACGCGCAGCCCCGTCTCATAAACGCGCAACCCCGTCTCATAAACGCGCAGCCCCACCGCGTAAACGAGGCGTTGTGGAACGAAGAGTCTGAGCGGTTCCTGACCGTGACTATGGACCGTAGTCTACCGCGCGCGCTATGGAGAGAGGTATCCAGCGACGTTTTAGTCAAAGGAAACGCCGCGGACAAGGCGCGCAACCACCCCTTGAGGGTGACGGACTGGGGGCGGGTCGCAGAGCCTTTGGCTGAGCGGACGGTGATCAGCAAGCCCTTCGGCCACGCCATCAACAAGTTGTTTCCACGGAACTGGGCCTCCGACAATCCCGGGTACGCAACGTACGACCAGGGTTTCTTGGCGCGGATCCGGTGGCACATCGAGACGAAACCGGAGCAGTCCAGGGCCCGGTACTCCGAACTACTGCGCGGCAAGATCGAGGGTAAACTGTACCGCGAATGGGAATTTCTGCCCGCCCCGCAAGCCAACACGGTCTGGCCGTACGATTTGAAAGATGGGATTCGACATTACAGAATAATCATGCGATAAGGAGGATAGAGGTGATCTGTGCTTGTAAGACTTCTTTGAATGTCTAGTTGTGAATGACTTTTCCTCGTATAAATGTTCTTTCCGAACCGTTCCCGTCTCAGATATGATTCGTAGGCCGGCGGCTGAGGGCCTCTGGGCAACGTCGCCCCACGACAGGCCCCAGCACATTGCGCCACTGGTACGCCAGACGGTCATGTGCGTGAAACCTCTCACGTGGGAGACAGGAGAGATTCATCCGGGTCCATGCCCGATGATTGTGAGAAAACTCTAGGCAGCTGCCAGAACCCACCCTCATTCCTGGCCCAGACGTGCCCGCAAGGCGGCACGGTCGGTTGTTGACCAGGTCATCGGTGTTGGCCCAAAGAATATGTGTGGACTGCAGGTAAACATCCTTACACTGCGCCTCACGATGTACACCACGCCGGAGCCAACACAATACCTAGCTGACGGCGCAAGCAAAGTTTAAAAGAGCATAGTTCAGCCAACACAGAGTTATCAAAACACGAGTGCTGAGCGGAACTAGAAGAAACACCCCTCACAATGTAGCTTTCCCAGAGCCTTCGAGGCGCTGTATGGTAGGTCAACACGGAACGGGTCCACGTGGACTAGACTGGGTTGGACGGTTCTCACGTGGCTGGTTGTTGGGTCTAAGACTCTAACCCAACATTCTGCCCCCCACATATCAATTTTCCCTCGCTGTGAATAGTTCATCGTGCCAATGCAGCGCTGGTTCTTCCGTTGCAATTGTTTCAGGTCCCACGCGACCTTGTGAAGTTGAAGTATTGGATTTCAAGTGAAGTCGAGGATGGTACTTCCCAGATAAATGAGCTGCAGAGAGGTAAAATGCGGTGCTCGTCGTGTGGACCTCGCGAAGTCCTGGACCGGGATCCTGTAGTGTGCCGGTGCAAGCACAGTTTGCCTCTGCCAAGGGACGTTGAGGCGTTTGTCTCTGCAACCCGTCAGATACTTAAAAGAGGTGAGGAACTTGGCATGCTTCACGGAGCAGAGCATAGCATTCATAGGCGACGCTTCTGAGCGCGTTGCATACCGATCATCGCCCTCGACAGAGCACACACGAAGACGGTAAGCACGGGTTAGCTACGGGAGAGAAAAGTATTCAAGCGGTGGAAGTTATGCATGCCGAAAACTTGTCACCCTGCTATCCCCCCTCGAGATGCCTGCTATGATCTAGGGACATAGAGACAGAGTGTCCTGCAAGATCTCGTCCGAGCCCGGTGGACACTACTTAAGTTTGCTCCTCGAGTCGTTTGCTCACTCCACAGGGTACGAGACGTGTCGGAAATACGTGCGGTTTGGGCAAGACCAGCTGCACGCCAGTTCACGGGCCTGGGTTGAAAGGCATCATTGACAGGTCACGTGTTTGTGAGGTTCAAGAACGTCCGGGTGTTGACTCGGAAGCAACCGCTCCCTCCACTCCCAACCTCCACTGGGCCTCGGTCGACCACCGCCGTCCCGGATGTACTCTTCGCGGGGTATTCGGGGGTTGGGCGCGCAGCTTTCGCGAGCGCCGCCTGGCCCAGCGAGTCGATCGAACCGACCCGGTGGCCATCGCCGCGACCGGCCCAGTTGGGGAGCGAGAGCAGGAGCAGCCGCGCCGACCAGAGCCGAGTTTTCACCACCCTCGAAGTGGCTTCAGTGAAGCGTGCGTGTTGTTGTTGCCAACGCTACACACCCTCAACATTAGGGACAAGGAGAGTTACCACCACCCGACGGACAGTTGGCGACACGCATGCAACCCATACCTCGAGAAGCCTCAAAACTCGGAGAGGTGTTGACAGGTCACGTGTATGTGACGTTGAAAACATCCACGTGACGGCTCGGAAACAAACGCTCTCTACTCCCGACCGCCACCGGCCTCGACCGACCACCGCCGTCCCGTACGTGCTCTTAGCGGAGTCGTCGGGAGCTGGGCGTGCAGCTTTCGCGAGCGCCGCCTGGTCCAGCGAGTCGATCAAACCGACCCGGTGGCCGGGACCGAGACCAGCCCTGGAGGGAGAGGGAGGAACCGCATCGACCAAGGCCGAGTTCCACTGCTCTCGAAAGTGCCTTCAGCGGGAGCGCGCGAGCGCTGCACGTCCCGCGTTTGAGATCTGACAGTGGTCGATCCGCCACGAAGGACGGCCGCAACAATGGGAGAGAGGCGAGCCACGACGAATCCTGGGGAGGGGGGAACAAATCAACGGAGCCCTGCTCCAGGCTTCCGCCTCCTTGAGTATCCTCCAGGAGGTCTTCGAGGGTTGTGCGTCTGGTGTTCGCGGACGCTGCACGCCGCACAGTTGGACACCGTGAGAATAGGTATGCCGCGATAGCTGACCATTAGTGGCAGAGGGACGGCAGGGGAAAAAGAATCTCGGGCGGCCAAAACCGAGCCGGGAAAGAGTCGCAAGGGCTAAACGCGCTACTCTCGCTGGCGGAGCACCCCCTAGCAAGCAGAGAAAAAGACGTGATCCTACGGGGTAGCGCGTGTTATCTGCAAGGGGTGGCCGCTGGCTGCTCATCGGACGCTTGAACTTTGTCCCGGCGTTTATTTCAGTGGGACAAGAGCGGTAGCGAAAGGTCACAAACAGGTTGACGTTCAAATTCAGGCATGCCGCCTAGGCCCTTTTCGTTCTGTCGTACCAAATCAACGATGGGGTATCCGCGCCGTCCGCTAAGCCCACCGTAAACTTGTTGTAGCAGCACGCTCAATGAGGTGCCTTGGTCAGCTCAGCACAGGCGACTAAATCGTGCTGATACACCACCTGTTGGTAGTTTGACGGTGTACGGCAATGTGAGACCAGCCTGCTTGTGGAGAAGGCTGATAGGGCAAATCGGGAAGTGACCTGATGGGCGTGTTGGTTCTAGGCGCGGGGCCAATTATTGCTTTAGCGATGGTGATGACCTGAAATGCAGTAGATTACATCCGACTTCACGTCGGGCTTGTAGCCAGCTGTCGTAAGGCGTGATGGGGTTGGCATATTTGATGGAAGCACGGGACCCTGCGAGCCCTGGCACTTGCTGGTACCTCTATAAATTACCTCCTCGTGAAGAAGTACCTCCTTGTTCAGCTCCCAACATAATCCTGATGACCTCTCAGAGTATCAACGTCCCGCCCAATGCTGACTTGGAGAACCTCCAAGCCGCGGCAGCCGCCTTGGAACTCACGGCGCTGGACCACGGAAAGCACTTGCCCCTCGCTCTGAGGTGGGGTGGTCAACCGTTGGGCGACGAGGAGCTCGTGTTCAGGACGGAAAGGTGGAACAAGAAGCATCGGAGCATGAGGCATTTGAAACTGAAGAAAGGGGAAATCCGTAAGTCCAAATGATGACCGGACGGCGGGTGACCAACCGTCGGTAGATCATTTCCAACGTACTATGAACAGTTGGGCCGTTCTAGACGTCGACTCTGGGGAGCAGGTCATTCCCAACCTCGAGGACAGTGAAAAGCTATATCATCTTGTTGGGTTCGCTAGCCCCTTGACCGACGGCGCCAGGCGCGCCTCGCGGGCGATGTCAGGACAAACCCCGCTCTACGGGGGGCAATCCCACCAGGACTTGTGGCAGATGCAGACGCTGCTGGTATATGCCCTGGTCAACGCGCCTCGCGCGGGAACGGTGTCGTTTTTTGGTTGCGAGTGAGTTGCTTCGCGTCGCCCCTCCGGAAATGTCTTAGACCAGCGTGTTCGTTAGAATACCAATGACCGTTTACCCCTCCGCGCGCCACTCGAATGTTGAGTACGCGGCTCAAAACCCTGACTCAACGTACCTCCCTCTCCACGACGCGATGATCGCGAGGTCGGCGGTCTTGCACGCCCAGAACAAGACCACAAAGCTAGTGCCGTGGGAGGACCCAGACCTCAGTGACGAGCGGGTGTGGTATATGAACAAGTGGACGGTGGACGTCATGAGGTTGGAGCTGAAACTGGCTCCGAACCCGAACAATCCGAAGCGCTTGGCAATGCTCGGCCGATGCCGCGACACAGGGAGACCGAAATCCCAGCGTCGCGCGCCCCGAACAAGGGAGGAATGGCTCGCGATCCCGGAGTCAGAGAGCGCGTTCGGGGATGATGAACAGGGCGAGTCCGACGCTGGCTCGATCAACGACGATGTAGCTTGTGGGCTACCTACGAGCTCGACTTGGGATCCCGTGACGAAAAAATCTACTACACCTCGCGGCAATGTCCCACACCCGTATCCCAACGTCGTCGTGCAGGAGCTTGAGCGCAACCGGGCCTGGGACGAGGAACATCCTCACTCGAGGGCTGGCGCAGGCCCAAGCCGTACTCTCGGTCGGGTACGCGGAGCTGGATTGCAGGCAAAAACCCCGGGCGCACGTAAGCCAAGACTTGAGCGTGAACCCGTACATCGTCGCGGTCGAGCTCAACTTGAGCTCGCAGCCGGCCGAGCAACGGCAGGCCGGTCCTCCGGGGGCATGACAAGGCAAGTGACGGCAGATGGATACCTGCGCATCGAGTTTTCCCCTCCGCCGTAGCGCTATTCCGACCCACCGGACTGTCTGTCGCTGCTGCCGAAAACGATGCTTCTCGGGGCCGCGCCATTCGTTTGCCTCAGACTCCCAGGCACTTAGAAAACGCTAACTCAGTTGTAAACCCAGTCGCATGTTAGACCTTGAAACCATATTGTCCATGCTCCATCAGCAATGTATTCACTTCTACGCCCCAATTCCAGTATACTCTTCTCCTGTTTCGGCTTCGTGCGACGGCTTTTCCCTTTTTGTTTCTTCCGATGCTCGTGGTGCATGCGTCTGGATTCATCGGGGTGGTCTGCCGCGTCTTTCATCATCACGATAACGGGGTGTTTGGCGCACGTGGCCCGCCTCAGATGTGTGCCTGGGCTTCGAGAACGCTGACTTTTTATGTGTGCGATCTTGCGCTGACGTCTTGTACGGGGTTGGTCCAGGCGGACCACGCTACTGCTCTCGAGAGAAAAGAAGTACATACGGCAGGAGCGGTTTCGACGGATGTTAGTGCGTTCAACACGGCGGACCAACACCCCGTCGGGTTGTGTGAACCACTCTTCACGCTTCTGGGTTAAAGGCGGGTTGGTGGCGTGGTTTAAAACTCGCAGAAGAGTTCCTACACATCTGTAGTAGTCGGTTGTCAAACTTGGGGTTATCTTAGTGAGAACAGAGCGCCTGCCCAGAGAATTGCAGAGCGATGGACTGTCCGCCAGTCGTGTAGATTCAGATGATACCTGCGATCAAACCCTGAGCCATCACATTTGCGGTGGCAGTGCTCGTCCTGATCGTATATAAAGTCTCGAGGCTCACGCCTCTTTACCTTCACTCCCCTTCGCCCGCCATGACAGCCGCAGCCGCAGTCTACGCGACAGATGAGCTCTTGCAGATAATCTGCGAGTACTCCGACCAGTCGATCTATCGAGTGCTAGCTCAGACGTGCTCGCGCGACTATAAGCGTATGATCCCCAGCGTCTGGTACCATATTTCGGGCCTCCGGAACCTGCTGGCCGTCCTGCACGACAGCCTGG
>WSTH01000910.1:0-16502 GCA_019616345.1 Ceratobasidium sp. 395
GGTGCAACAAATCTGGTGCAACAAGAAAAAGTCATGAAAATAGGAAGCAAGGAACGTGGTATGGGATTGGATGAGATGTCTATGAAAGAAATACATCCAAGGAGTGTCGATAAATGTGGTATTACCAATCGGGAAGCACGTTGAGAGTGAATTATCAATACTCACCGCACTCGGACGCAGCAATCATATGGTATGGGATTGGACGAGATGTCTATGAAAGAAATACATCCAAGGAGTGTCGATAAATGTGGTATTACCAGTCGGGAAGCACGTTGAGAGTGAAGTATCAATACTCACCGCACCCGGACGCAGCAATCATATGGGACTCTGGTTCCATTAAGTTCATCACAAGCGACGGCATTGAGAAAGCGTATGCATTTATATCAGGTTTACATCATCCAAAAAGCGCTACACGTGAAAAAAGAAAGCGCGGTGCACTCGAATCGCTAGTAGCTCAGGCGCCTATCTCTAGACTTGGTACGCTCGACACCCTTCCCCTTTGTCGGCTCTGACCCGGGCGCCTTTATGGTTGTGCGCGGAGCGCTTGGAGTGCGTGGCTTGCGCTGAAGATCTACGTAGCATCGGTTGACCATAGGAGAGCCTGGCAGCGAGGGAAGCACGCCGGTTCGCGGCCCGGGGGTCGACTTGGGAGGGCGACTTGGGGAGACGGGATCGGTGCTTGACACATCCGTTGAGGGCGGAGAGGCAAGTAAACGGGTATCAGGGGAGTCTCGAGGTTCGCTGGCGAGCGTCGAATTGTTCTCGGTGGTCGAGCGATTCGTATCGCCTTTCACGCCGGATCCGTACAGGAGCACCGACCGAGCCGCTAAAGCATTTGGCAAGGCTGTTGGGTATGGGGTCGAGTCCTTGCGAGTAGGCAACGCGCTTTCGCCGGCAGACAGACCCCTCGATGCCAGCACAAGTCCTTTGGGTCTCTACAGGCAAAAACGATAACCGAGTTTAACAACGTTGGCAAATTGACGTAAAAAACACACCTTCCGCCGTTCGTACGCTTTGTCAGGCGAACTTGAAGTCTTGTCCTAGTAGATACATCAAGGTTTGAGACCCAATGTTAGATATTTAGCACCGGGAATAGAAAGGTGAATACTTACCAGCGGACCAGACGGCCCACTCCAGAGCTCCGACACATCGATCACACATGCACTATCCGCGACAAACTTTGATAGGATATGTTACTGTTGAGCAGCCCGCTGAGCATCCTTGAGCGTACCTTCTTGTAGCCTCCTTCGCCAAACAGCTGAGTGTCGTACTGGCCTACGAGGGTTTTTATGTAGGAGTCGTTTGGAATAGGCCCTTTGAGCGGCATCCTAACCGGATTGGAACGGTTCATTTTGGTTGAGAGTGAGTTCGAACAGCGAAATGACAAGAGTTATACGAGGTGATTGACGCGGAAGTAGAGTGGGGTTGGGATCAAAACGCGGGAACGGAACAAGGCGATGGTCACGTGGATCTGGCTTAATCGGGATCAAGAGATGATCGTGATTAGATATCGTTAGTATGTTTAGTACACCCGCCGAGTTGCGATTTGTTAGATAATAATAATATCACAGTGTTACATGTTATATACCTAGTGTATCATTCAGGTGATGAGATACTATCATCTTCCTGATCAGGTAAACCAGCACGCACCAGACATATTAGCGCTCAACCATTTATCGCACCACCCGAGACTAACAGTATCATCCTTAAAAACAAAGGGTAAAACGTTAGTATAGGAATTAAAACATAACGAAATGGTGTGCAAACTACCTTCAAATAATCGTGACACGCAACGAGCATTCGACGCGCCAGTTCGGCAAACAACCTGCTCCTGCGGATTGCGTAGACTTGCATGCCAGGAGTGGGGCATCCGTTTGAGGCTCTCCACTCCCAGAGCTCCTGGTACTTCTGAAACGATCGAATCGATAATATCATTTCGCGTTTGACCATTACGAGCTGCTCGTCCCACCGCCTAAACCGCTCCCTCGCTCGAAACCATTCGGGTTGTAACGCTGAAATGGTCTCATGAGCCCAATAAATAGTATTTTGGTGAAACTCACCGTCTACTTCCCAATCGTCCGTGGTAGGAATCGCAGCGCTACGCCAAATCCAAGATATTTTTGTTGTACCACGACCGGTGCGTGAAGCAGTGTAATTCTCAAAGTGAGTCTTGAGTGAGATTAGGTCCGATTCAACGAGATCCAGATATGTCGCCTCATCGTCGCCTTTCATTCCCAATTTTATCAAGGCGCCTCGCGAGTTGAGGTACCGCCAACGGACTCCTTCGATTTTTGCTGTATGCGCCCGGATGCGTGATTCAGAACGTGTCACAGCAACCTGACCACTTATCTGCGTTTTTTTGTAGTTGATCGCGGCCGCTTTGGCGCCCAAAAGTCGTTTCACCGAATCGATCGAGTCGACGCATACTCCTCGACGGAGCTTTCGCTCCAATTCAGCTAGAGTTGATAGACCCGCCGCTTCCAGCGTCCCCGGCGCATAAGAGGACGGCATACCGAGATCGATATTGTCCTCCTCGAGGTCCTCGTCTAGCAATGGTTGAGGACGCGGGAGATCGGGTTCCCCCACATCCCCCATATACGCCGTGAGCTTTTTCTGAAATTTCTCCATTCGATCCTGCAACGCCATACGCTTCGAATTTAGTGTCTCGGCCTGTTTCGGAGTTGGTTTTTTGCCGATCTTCTTCGCGTCCTCGTTGTAACTTCGCCTATTTATGTGATATAAGACTGTCAACATGCCTGTATAAACAACATGAACTTACACGCTGTGTTCTAGTTCAATGCCCTCCATGAAACATCGAGCCACGCCAGGACGCCGACCGGCGATGCGTGACGTGGGATTTTCCAGATCGCGCTCTTCCTGGAGAGCTGCTTGGGCGCCGCCTAGTATTATCAGTACGGCCGCGTTAGTGATCAAAGGATGATAACGTACCTGTTAAAACCGGATCCATACACAGGCTACTCCATTGTTTAGTGGACGGGTCCCACGTCGGTTCAGGTTCCATCCCCTGCCAGAGCGCAATTTTCGTGTCCGGGAGACTGCTGGTGAGCCCGTCGAGGTTTGCTTTTTCGCGGTTCCGCATTTTCTTTGCGTCTCGAGCCCTAGCCGGGAGCGTACGGTCTATCGAAAAGGTTAACTTCAGCGAAGGAAAAATATCAACTACTCACGCATCGTTATTGCCTTGCGATAATTCCAGTCGCCCGCAATATTATTGATGCTCTCCGTGCGTTGCCCAGGACTCTGCTCTGACGTGCTTCCGGAATGTTCGTTCAGATGGGCCCACACCCGCTCGGGTCCTTCGCCCTCCATGCGACCAATGTACCTCATAAATTCCATCGCCCAGCGAATAAGACACTCCCGGTCATGACCAATCAGATGCCATTTTGGGATGGCTCCAATCAAGTCGAGATCGGCCGGGAGTCGAAGGTGCTCTGGAAGATTGGCCGCGCGCGACTTCAGGAAATTTACCCACCAGTGACACCATATGTCGTATGTCATTCCAATAGGTATATACCCTCGCTTGCGCAAGTAATGGTACATACACGCGAAAGCGTAGTCGCAATACCAAAATCTAGACAATAACATTAGCACTAAACATAAAGACATAATAGTGATTAGTCGCAAGCCAATAATGTACTTACAGTTCTCCTCTAAAATAATCAACCGCGCCACGGGGTATGAAGCAACTGTGGCTCGTGCACGTAAATGCACCGATCCCAGTAATCGACTTTCCGACCCATCGAACAGACGTGTCATTGCCGGCTTTGTGGTGATCGCACACCGGTTTTACCTGGCGTTCGGGTTAGTTCCACATCGCGATAGGCTTGATACAACGCACGTACCGCTCGCTTGGGTTGCGGACACGAGTCAATCCACTCCTTGTAGGGAGCTTTGTGAGAAAAATATGCGACGCCGTCAGACAGGCATATGTCTCCGGCGTCGACTTTTTTGGCTTTCCGGGAGCTACGAAAGTTTCCGTCGTAACTAACGAATATCCTAAACCATGGCCTAGTAATATTATCATCGTGCATGTTCAATTCGTACTGAGTACGAAAAAAATACCTTTCGTCCTCCGGGACTTCATCCCACTCGAAGTTAAAGCCGGGGCGAGGACAAGCGACACAATCAAACGCTTGATCACCGGGGTGCACGTCGATGATTGGATGGGCTTTGAATGAGTATCCGGAGCGGCATTGCTTCTCCATATGCAGATGTTTTCGATGAGTCGTCATCATCTCACGATACCGATCCTTCACGTCGTCGGGGAACCCGGGATTCGTAACTCGCTCGAGTGCCGAATAATATTTGTGACCGGAAGTCCGTGCCACTGTCGTCAGAGCGTCGTACATATCCAACATTGGGAACGTAAAGGCAGTTTTGGGGTGCTCGTCCGTGCACGGGAATAGACCAACATCAAGTAATTGGAGGGCCTTCTGAACCGGTTTGGAATGTGTACAGTACCGAACGGATATTTCGGTAAAGCCGTTAAGATCCCCGACTAGCAGTGTCCAGGTCTTATCGTTGTCGTCGCACGGCTTCCCTCCGTGTCCAAGGTAAATCGTTAGGCCCACGCTAGAAAGAGACGAGTCGACCCAGCATTTTCCGTCCCATTCCCGAATTCGGTGCGTAGGCTGGGATCGATGAGACGCAACGATACAACCAGAGCAGAGGGCGGCGCGACCTAAGCAAGAGGTGCAACGGTAGAATGATTCTGCGACGTTCAAGCAGGACTCGCAGCAATCGGACTTGGGAGGAGCGTCACGATCAAAGAACACGTGCATGTACGCGTCAAACGATTTGTCGAGCCATTCACGAAGGTAAAAGTTTGACGTCTGTAAAAGCAACTGAGTTCGCGCAATTAGCATATGCGATATTAGAAAGTATGTACCTTTCGTCCAGGGGTTTCGTTCGTCTCCTCTGAAGCGAGGTTCATGTTCGCGAGCGCTTCGTCAAGGAACGTCTCGAACCCAGTCACTTCGTCGGGGAAGTCATCGTTGGGGACTTGCGAGCCGTCATCATTGGGAACTTGCGAACCGCTACCGCTGGGGACTTGGGAATCATCATTCGCGCGCGCACGCAACGTTTGTTCAATATGCTCCGCGCTTAATGGCAGCGAACCTTTCGTTTCGACGTGAATCTCCTTTCGAGGCGCCTTGCGCCGGCGTTGTGTGCCCTTCGAATCCGAGTCGGCTACATGTTCAACTCGAACCCTAACGTTTGCACGGCCGTCGCGCTCAACCGTACAGTTAGCGCGTTTCGATGGCATCTATAGCACTGGGGCACGTTCAGTGAGTTTCTGGGGGTAAGTGAAGTCTCTTACCTAGCAAAACCGACTCACTCTACATAGTGGTCGTGCCACGCGATCCTACTTGTTTGACCGAATTGGTCTCAGTATTATCATCAGTGGGAACTGTTTTGCAGTGAAACACTTACTGAGAACTAACTCCAGTTAGAACGAACCAGTGCACAGGCGCGTGTCCGGACGCGGCTTGGACTGCATGTGGAAATACTTCACCGCTGGGTGGTGATGGATGGGGTTGAACTGAGTAAGCATCGGCCGGCTCCGTCGAAAATCAAATTCGACCCTCATGTGCACATGATATACAATTGTTATCTTCGCAACACACTAACCGCGAGCACCATAGTTTCCTATCCAAATGAGCAAACCAGGCTCCTGGTAAGCCACCGAGATTGGGTTAGGCTGCGCACAGCAAGCGTTCCATTTGACAAACCCACGACCGCCTTGCGCAGTATTATTATCATCGTGGTAGGCGGGTTGACTGCCCATTCTACATTTTCATTGTCAAAACGAACCACTCTCGTAGTATTTTACTGTATTTAGCCTAGCATGTGCATATACTCGCTTTCATCCAGTTTTGAATGTAATATTTTGCGGGACTATTATCATCAGAGCTGTATGCGACACTTCAATCGATTTGTTATTTCTCTCGTACCGGAATTAGTGGGGACGCTCATTGTTTACTTCTCTTTTTTAGCTTAGACTCTTCGATATGATGTTCCATCCAACAGTTCGAAAAAACTTCAACACTGCCTTGCCCAGTACTATTATCATCACGGCAGGCGGGTCAATTATCATTTCCACCTTTTACTCGTCAAGACGAACCAGGTCTCAGGTACTTCACTACACTTGGCTTAGCGTATGCATATACTCACTTCCGTTTAGCTCGATCAAATTTTGTCATGATTTTCCAAGTCGCTGTTATTGTTGCAGCGACATGGTACGCGGTTCGCCCTGCCCGTTTGTTTTGCGCGCCCCTAAACCAACTGATAAGGGCATTCGTAAATATTTCACTCATTTGGCTTAAACTAATCCGGAGTGAAGCGTCATTCGATGAGATTGTCGCGGAACTCCCTCACAACAGGGGTACTCAGCTAGTTCACGACATCTCTGAGTTCAGGTGATCCGAAGCAAATTGGCGGAGTGCGGAAATGCGCTGTCTTTGGGAGCCATGCGGTCGGGCCTGTCTGGCGGAGTGAGAGTACGCAGTGTAACTCCGGCGCTGACCCGTGTATGCGTTGTTTGTGAGATTTTGGAGTGATTCATTTGCGCCCCATCAGTGTAGTTCTTTCACTTGTGTACGTAGCTCTTCTTGTAACGAAGTATGTTGTGTCGCGAGGTGAGCTGCGTGCGGTTATTGGACGGCGGGAAGCTCAGCGCACCTCCCGCCGAATGAACCTCGACCTGTTACGCTGGTTTGTTAAGACCGCGTAGCTTCTCACTTGTGGCCCGTATGTATACATCGCCATTCCGTGTGCGCGCTTTACGCTTCAAGTCAATGCCCGCGTTGTTCACCACACAATTCACCGTCGTTGGTTCAGATACCTGAGTAGAACAGTCGTGAACTCAAGTATATATGCATTACCAATGTCACTTTATATCTGCGTTGTTCGTGACTTTCGGGTTGAGCATATTGATTCACATTAATGGTCTCCAACAGTGCTTCAGGCACGTAGTATACATGTATTCTCCAAGGTGATGTTGCTCGCATTCTGAGTGCTGGTCTCCGGTGCTGATCCCCATGCCGATCTCCTCGCGCCAATCTTTCGTTCTCGCCTGCCGATGATCATTGTTTCATGGTACGTGGGTCGATTAACCTTTCTAAGCTCGCTCAATATGTATCCCCGTGGTGTCCGAGCCCAGAGTAAAAACAAATCAGTACCGCGCGGCCGAATTTAGCGTTGGTGTTTGTTGACGCACCACTGTTTGGGAGAAGCCGGCGGCGGAAACCACGCATACAGCAACACTATATGGAGTGTAGCTTACGGCCAAGGCGGCGAGAGACCGCTGTGAGGATGAAAAAGCAGAACTTACTGCTTTGGTACGACACGAGGCTGAGGTTTAGCCATTTTGGGCGGACGAAGATATCAGATCGCGATGATAATAATAATACTGGCCCTCATATAACGGCCCACCCCTCGATCCGTCTGGCAGATCCCATCGTTTCCCTCCCCCCTCCGCACTTCGCTGCTACTTGTCCGTATTCTTATATCACTATTATTCTATCCCTACCTCTATGTCTGATGCCGAGCCTGTCGTTGCCGGGCCGCCCGCCGCGTCCCCTAAACGCAAGAAGAAATCCAAGAAGGCGAAGGCCCAGACCACGACCACGAGCGCGAAGCGGGTTCTACTGAAAAAGGCCCCCGATGGTTATCGACCGAGTCCCGCCGTTAGGAATCTTCCCACGAATCTTCAAGACGATCAGTTAGAGTGGTGGAATCGGTATATCGGCGAGGAGTTCGAAGACGCCCTCGGTTCACGCGGGTCCCTCTACGACAACGGAAGGGAGTTCGTCTTATTCAAGTTTTACGACGAGTTTATTCCAGACGTTTACGGTGACATCAATTGGACGGAAAACGACAAAGGGTGGTATTACCAACAGATTGGGCTGGTGAGTCGCGTTACATAAGTCTCTGGACCCTTAGCGCTGACCGACAACAGGACATCTACCATTTCCTCCACAGGCGTACGACACGCGGCGGCAAGCTATTCGTCCCCAGAGAACAGAAAGTTCCCTTGCCGAAAAAATACGCTTATGCGCACGACGAATGGCGAAACAACAATCCTGACATTTGGAACCCAATCCTCGCCAAAGCGGTTGCCGAGAATGGTGGCCCGTTGGGCGTCCATCCGCGACAGGAACTGAGCCGAAGCGAGTTCAAGAAGCTATCCAAGGACGAGCAGTCAAAGTGGAAGCAGGCCGCCAAGGACCGGCTGACGACTGTAAACGCCCTTTGTCGGCTTGAGAATCCGGAAGAGCGAGAGCGGTAAGTTTTTTTGCTCTTTTGCTTTCACATTTTTCTCATCATCATCGTATCGATATCTCTCTCAGGCAAGGGGCGTCTATCATTAAACGACTTCTCGCTCTTATCAAAGAAGCCGAGAATACTCTGGGGATTCAAATATGCGCACAACTCCTGATGCCCCAGTCTAAGGATAACTATAAGATCAAAAGGTGCGCGCTCAGCCTTAAATTTGCGTTGCCTTACTTACGTGAACTTACCGCTTAGTTTGTACGCCCGAGGACTCGAGCAGTTTGCGAAAACCGGTTCGCTCGACGAGTTCTTGAACTCTTTATCCGACTACGTCGAGGAGAATGGAGGTAAGTTCTACTTATAGCTCCCGATCTTAGTCATCGTGTCACTTGCGCGTTCGTTCGAATCTCACAATCAATGATAACAGGTGTTAGTGTCGAGGGTGATCCCGCCCGCGTGTCGATATTACCGGACTTTAGGAACGATAAACGACCGCTAATGCCTGAGATTACCCAACATACGCGACTCGCGGCACTGCAGCAACTGCTTCGAGCGTATATCACGCTACTTTGGAGTGAGTGTACAACGTTTGTCTCGTTGTAGTCAATCTTCTGATAATGTATTCAGTTTTTCAGGGCGGGTGTACAAAGGTCCCTTGGGACAAAATCGGGAAGGATATCGACAACTGGATCGACCCGATGCGCCGTCCAGCCAGCGCCTCCTGGTCGGACCCGGGATCTATGCCGATCACGCACGTCCTCCAATGGTTCCAATATATTCAAGACGGGCAGGACGGAGTAGTTCTCCCTGATCGCGCATTCCAATTCCGCCGTGTCGTCGCTGCGTCCAAAACCCTCGATCCTTCCGAAAGCCAAGCGACCAGTCGCGAGACTGTGCCTTCGACGAGCGGCCGACTCGTTCTACATCTGTTGTTTGATGACCGCGTTACGAGGTGTCAGGTCCCGGGTGGCATTGCCTATCCAAAGCACTGCATGGACTATGCGCATCATCTCGCCGTTCGCGAGGCCCAGTCTCGTGCTCCCGAAACCGCTCCTGAGCGGTGGCTTGGGTTGCCACCTGCTAACCCGCAGTCCTCTCGAGCGGCCATAGACGGCGAGGAGAAGCAGACAGTTATGTCTTTGGCCGGACGACTCCCCGCGGATCTCCGGAAGCGTGTTGAGGACTTTGTCGAGGCAATCAACGATCACGAGGGTAATCTCCCCGCTTCGGTATGTCAATTGTTCTTTTTTGTCTCGCATTAATCAACTAACAATATATACATAACATATTGAAGAACACGAAAGGTGCCTGGGGATGTCCTACAAAGCCCCCAAGCTTTATCCCCGCGACTCCCCCCCAAGAGCGCCCACCACATATTTTCTCACCTATCTGGCTGCCTATCGAGTTCTACTCCAACTGGCTTGATGCTCCCGACGAGAGCACGATCCCGCACTCGCTGCGCTGGGTTAAGGCCGTTTTGGCCTCGGACGCTATGCATCATCAACCCAGCGGGACACTTTTGGGTGGCGAGACCGGCGTGGCATGGCCTGGGCGGGTTCTACTCAAGGTCTTTTTAAACATGGCCGCTGTCCGACGCTTTCTCGACTCCCCCAACCCTCTCCCGGCCGGCTACGACGCGTCGATGCTAGATGTGGACAAGTGGGACACAACGCTTGGGTTGATGGACAGTTACGTCCAGGCGCTCGAGGCGAGTACTGAAACGCTCTCGCATACGTCCCAGGAGCGGGAAATTGGACTGGCCCCCTCCAATCCGTTTCCCGCCGCCGCCGAGCAAGACCCCCCGGTTACGAACGAATCTGACGATGAAGCACCCCCCAACAAGCAGGGCCGCAAGTCGCGCAAGTCCTCCAAGTCGTCGCGCAAACCCTCCAAGTCGTCGCGCTCTGCCCGCAAGCCGAAGGAAGGATTGGCCCAGTCTTCGGCATCGGAACCCGAATCCGAAGACGAGGATTACGACGGTTTGGACGGGGACTCAGACAGCGTCGATGACGACAACGGCGGCGACGAATTCGAGTCGCTTACAGCGAATCTCCTTAATCTCAATGAAATCCTCCGTGACAAACCTCTCGATCAGGCCGCCCCACCTCGCGCGCGAGCTGCCAAGAAGCGCCCGCTGATAAAATCCCTGCAGAACCCTATTGCCCGTATGTCTCTGATAATAATATTTCTATATTTGCTCAAAATTACTTTTGCAGCTAACGACGAATGCGCTCCGAGTGCCGGCGCTTGGGTACACCTTGAGTGCATCTTTGGCGCGGTCAAACCTCTGCCCGAACGCACACCTTTTGGAGGGGAGGGCGTAAGTGAGGTGCTTTTCTATCTCAACTTAATCGCCGACAAAGCCTCGCAATTCCTCGCCGATTGGTTGAAATTCGATTCGTCGTATCTGCTTCTGAGCGACGAAGATAAGGAGAGCGCGGCGCGCGCTGCCGCCGATCGCCCGGCCGAACTGAGGCCACTATTCGATTACGTTTTCCGGCGCCGTCTCGCTTGGCGCCATGCTGTGACCGCCGCTCCGCAAGCTCACGAGCTGATGTACCGGTTCCATGAGTGGCTCCGCGAATTTCTTTACGTCTATGCCGCCATCGAACGCCTCGATTCCCAAATCCAAGGAACTACCGCGGCCCAATCGACTACATACCAATCGCTGATGGCTCGTGTCAACACGTCGAAGCCCATTGCCGCGGAACTTCGGCTGAAATACCACGAGCTCGACGCGTACAAGACTTTCGCGGGTTGGTGGTACAACCAGTGCTCTGGGGACTGGCTGTTCAATGACCTCGAGAGCCCCAACCGGCTTCAAGAAGTCGTTCGCACTCAGATCAAGTGGTGCCGTGATGTCCCGAAATTAGTCCAGCGTCTTGATGACCAGCGTCGGGAGGCACGGCTAGATCTTGACCTGACGACTGAAGGCGGCGGGAGCACCGAGTATAGTGTGCGTTATCGTTTTGGACTCCCTCTGGAAGCTGAGATGCCGGATGACCTTGAAGGTAAGATCTTATTCTACGCTGTCTCACAACAATTTCTAACTGGCCAATAGATGCCCTCGGCCGCTTACCGGAGGTTATTTCCAATGCTGACGTCAACACATCAACTGACCCGGCAGACACGCCGGAGGAGCCGAACGTGGTACCCCACAGTTCCACAGGCGAGTATTGATATATTTCTTCATTGGCCACCCGTCTGATAATAACAATCGTTGTAGGCGCCAAAATCGCCGAGCCAACTGCGACAACATCCCCATCGCCCCCCCAACCTCCCCCGACCCTCCCAACTCAACCCGATGGTCCGCCTACTACGGAGCCCAATGGGTTACTCCAGCCAGTGCCCACCCCATCCGCCGAGTCTGGTCCGTCGGCGCCTGGTATGGAGCTTGATGATCCGTCGTCCGCTCCCTCTGCTGGCTCTGGGCCATCGGCACCGTCGGCTTCGCCACCTCGCCCGACTCCGGCCGCGCATTTGGCTACCCCGGTGCTGCCTGCTTTGACCAAGCCCCTCGCCAACGCCCCTTCCGACGCCCCTCCCCCCTCCAAATCGCGCAAGAAGCGCACGCACGAGGAATTGGCTCCGTCCAAGCCGGTTGTCCGGCGCGTTTCCGCCCGACTCCAGCCAGCCGTGCAGGACGAGGCGCCAGCTAAGCCGCCCAAGACGAGAGCCAGCCGCGCCAAGGGAAGCGCCAGCAAGGGAAGAAAAAGCCGCTGAGTTTTTGACAATTTTTTTTTTGTTTGAGTTGTACACATATTGTCCTCCGAATGTCTTCTCATTTGTACAATGCAACTATCACCCGATGTATGCACTTGTACCAATGAAATTCTTGTCTCATATCCTCCTTGATTGCTTAGTGGGCAAAGTATACGCTTGGTATTATTGTAACAGTCAAGCGACGCACGCAAGCATCGGTATTCAACTCCAATGTGCTTCAAGACTATTATCATTGCGTCTACCGACACTCCTTGGTTGTATTTCTTTCTCGTCCATCACATTCAACTCATACCACGTTCCTTGCTTTCTATTTTATTTCCTTCGTCATGTAAACTCGCGACCTGTAATGGTCTGTTGGCATTTCGATGTATTCTAATAAATACTAGTGCTCCAAAAGCACGCGAAGAAAAAACATCTCGTATAGAAAGTACAGGATATATGCTTCTTTCAAACTACGTCATCACAGAAGTAGCTTGTGATATTTGTCAGTACGCGTTAGCCGGACAAAAGGTATTATTGTGTAATTCAGGCAGACCGACACCCGTCACAGGACTGGCAATACTAGCAACTATTATCGCGAGCTAGGAACTGACCTTCTTTGGCTGAAGCAATAGTGATAATACATTCCACCCCTGCGTGAATGTACTGATAACTGAGTCACTTCTCGGACAACGACATCGCTAAATCTTAGGCGGTACTTAGTTTCCAGAGAAGTGATCATAAAGGAAAAGCGATAGTGCTCAGCCAAGCCGCCTACTGCTAGGCTGTCCTAGATTCATGGAACAGCTTATATTATCATACAAGCTGTCCGGGCGTGGTGAAGATAATAGAAGGAGCGCCGCTGCTGAGTGAGCCGTTGAACGGCTCCCAAACACTTACTTACCAAGGTTTACCCCTACGCCTTAAGTACTCTCTCGTGTCTGACAAATTTATCAGCGCCTGGGGTACAGGCTTTGACTATCTAGCGCAGACACTGTATGTCCTTACTATTATGTACCGTCAGGCGCGCGAAAGCCGGCCACCTGAGTGGCAATACTGGCAACTATTGTCGCAACGCAGAGTGCCAGGCGCTCCGCCTAAACATTGCAATAATAATTCACTTACTAACAGGTAAAAACTACCCCCATACATTCGATAATTCCAACTGTGGTACAGTCGAACTTCAGACAGAACTCACTTCTCGGGGAAGCGATCATACAGATCGCGTATTATCACTCTAGTCCCAAGTCAGTTACTTAGTTAGCGGTGATAATATGCTAACGGATATCATTGTAAAGCATCGCTATATTGAGTAAACCAGTATCATACACTGTCCGGCGCGTGAGCGCTGGCCGCACGAATGATGACAAGGGTGAGTATTGTCACAAGGCAGAGCGCCAGACGTTCCGTCTAGACAACATGTTGATGGTTGATTATATCTATATGTATAAACTCTGATACACCGGTACCTCCTCAACCTAACCGTAGTATTGTCAAATCTCAAGCGGGAATTAAAGTTCCCCGTGGAATTAGTCACACCAGGTATGTATCATTGCTTTCCCGGGTTCATTGCTCAGCTAGCCTTAATAACATACCAACAGACGTCGTGGCATATCCTGGCTATGTTGAGCGAGCCATTATTATACACCGCCTGGCGGTCGAATGCTGGCCGTACGAATGACAATACCGACAAGTATTGTCGCAACGCAGAGCGCTGGACGCTTCGCACAGGCGATTCGATAATATTTTATCGTGCTCAGAGGTAAAGACTGTCATACACCTCGACCATCTAGATATAAGTTTGTCAAAGTTCAGGCAGGACTCGGTTTCCGGGGAAGTGATAATACAGAGCATGTATTATCACTCTGGTGCCGAACCATTCGCTCGGTTGGCCGTGGTAATATACCAACAGATATCGTCGTACAACGTCGCTTTGTTGAGCAGATCATTATTATGCACCGTCCGACGGGCAAATGCAGGCCTCACGAGTGACAATACTCGCAAGTATTGTCACAACGCAGAGCGTGAGACGCTCCGCCTAGAAATTAGGACAATTATCTATTGGCATACCTACTGTATCAAGCGGACCATTATTGTACACCACCCGGCGGGCGAAAGCAGGCCGCACGAGTGACAATACTCGCCAGTATTACCACAACGCAGAGCACGAGGTGCTCCGACCAGACATCATGGTAATAATCTACCGTACCTACTGTATTGAGTGGTCCGCTACTATACCGACTGGCGGTCAAACGCTGGCCGCACGGGCGACAATACCGACAAGTATTGTCACGGAGCCCAGCGCCAGACGCTCCGTTCGGACAGAACAATAATAAGCTATCACACCTACAGGTACAACTTCCTTTAACCCCGGCTACCTAGATATCAGTATCACCACACTTCAGGCGGGGCTTGGGCGCCAACGAAGTGATAATGCGGGGATGGTATTGTCACTCTCCAGAGCCTGTCTCTCGGTCTGCCATGATAATACACTGCCCCAATATTATCACACGACTTGGCTTGCCCAGATGGTGATAATTCAACATAATAGGCCTCCGCTCGAGCGGACGAGCACCTAATGATCAGCTGCTCCAGTATACCCTACACCCCCATGGTTTCGTCACGTTTTACTGTATTTATTATCGTGTCGGGTATGATCGTTGGCCAGCCGGCCCAAAAATAATTCGACGGCTCAGGGTAATATTTTCAGCTCACCGGCCCAACCGTCCCGCCTGCGCAGTGGTCAACCCCCCATAGAGAAGCAGCAGTGGCCCAAATGAAAGCCACGAGCGCGGCCTATCCCAATTGGGAGAGGGTAAGATGTATGCACGGGGTAGAACTATTATCAAGCACGCCCGTAAGCTGAGGATAATGATACTCGGGGCTGGTGCATACATTTTTTATTGTGCAGGCGTGTATATACAGGTTTAATGGCAACGGTTACAGAATGCAGCGCTAGCGTACGATAGCGGTACGCTATTATTGTCACCACCTTTCTACGTGCCACTCTGGGGCGACGCTATGATAATAGCTGTCGGCCTAATCCGGGAGAGCGCATAGCGCTGCAAGTGTAGCGCCAAGCGCTAGCTGGTACCTCACCCGCGTAGTATTATTGTCGCCGTCTGGTAGTAGATATTGTACAGTGAATGCAATGTCATGGGCCGGAGAGATGATAATACCGTCCCTCGGCAGCTATTACCGCTCGTATATGCGTTTGTAATAGGTCAGATCACATATAGTAATGAGACGGCGAGGGTGTATCCACCATACCTTAGGTCATGGTATCATTATTCTCGGGCCGTCGCGTAACCACTCCGAATGTAGAGCAGTAATAATACTGTGGGCTTACGTGAGGCTATATACGCTTCTCATTGGTCGGGTCGCGCATAGTCCCTGACCGGGGGGAGGTATTATTACACCTCCGAACGAAGTATCATTATCATTGGGCTGTAACCCAATCTCCCCTCTAACAGAACGATGATAATACAGCGGGCCTGCGCAAGGTTGTCCCCGGGCTTACATTTCTGTAATCGATGATCAAACAGAAGCTGATGCCAGGAGGGATGGTAAGTAATATCATCCCTGCGTGGGGTGAAATGACAATAATATCGGACTCACGCATTATCATCTCGGGTAACATTATCGCCCATCGGCGGTCGCGCTGGCAAACGGTAGAGAGATAGGAGCAGTGGACCCCCGAAACCGGTCACAGTTCACCTCTGGGTCTGACCGGATGACAATACAAAGTGGTGTCGCCGGCACTGGCGTAGGCCGTGATAATGCTCGCGCCGGGAAGGGGGTCCGCCTGACGATGATACTAATCTGACTGAAGCAGCTCGTAGCATGTGGTTTATGAACATTTATTGCCGTGGCTACGGTCACGTGCGTCGTTGGCCTATCTTTCCGACGGAGTTTACGGCCCACGAAAGACCACGAGCCACGACCAACTGCGACCAAAGTTTTAATATTAACCTCCACTACCTACGCTTACTCCCACGCTATAATTCGTAGTGTATCTTGCTGTTTCTCGTACATCCTCAATTCGGTTATCACCTTCCGAGGATCGTTGAAAATCTTCACCGCATAAACTACTAATTCTCGAATCTCGATCCAAGTGACACTCTTGATCTGCGGCGTCTTGGAAAGTCTGGAGCCTGAATCATGATGGACCTACTATGCGCTAAGACTTTTGGGAGAACGTTTCTCATGAGGGAAGGCAGACTCGCTTCCAGTACTTGAATCAAACGAAACTCTGTGTGATCGTCGGTTAAGCCTATTTGTACAGTACTCGTTGTATTCTCCGCCTCGGACAGGGCCTGCTTATAGGCGGGATCTGTGTACATGCGATATTGGTACTTGTAGCCGAACACGAGCGAGCTGCTTCAGTCAGATTAGTATCATCGTCAGGCGGACCCCCTTCCCGGCGCGAGCATTATCACGGCCTACGCCAGTGCCGGCGACACCACTTTGTATTGTCATCCGGTCAGACCCAGAGGTGAACTGTGACC
>WSTH01000911.1:0-16495 GCA_019616345.1 Ceratobasidium sp. 395
GACTACCAGGGTAGCGAGGATCCTGGTGTCCAGTCGGTCACCAAGATTTTCAACTACTACAAGCAGCATGGCTACAATACCATCGTCATGGGTGCTTCGTTCCGCAACGTACGTGGGGATAACAGCTTGTTCAAGGGTAGAGCTTGACATAACTGGTTTATAGATTGGCGAGATCAAGGCCCTTGCTGGTGTCGACTTCCTCACCATCTCTCCCAACCTCTTGGAAGAGCTCAAGAACTCGAACGACCCGGTGGAGAAGCGTCTCGTCGCCGAAACCGGTAAGCCTCTCTCTACTTGCTTTTGGCCAACTCATTTAACTCTGCAATCCAGCTGCAACCGGCGCTCCCATCGAGAAAGTATCCTACGTCGACAACGAGCCAGAGTTCCGCTGGGCTCTCCTCGCCGAGCCGATGGCGTTCGAGAAGCTTCACGAGGGTATCTACAAATTCGCCGAGGACGGTGAGACGCTCAAGAACGTCATCCGGAAGAAAGTCGAGGCGTGAGATGGATGATGTGTTGATTTTCGTGTATTGATTTGGATTAAATTAATCGACATTGAAACTTTTTGATCGATGCTGAATGAGTCTGTTTGGACTTCGGCGCTTGAATGACGTAAGTGATCGGGAACGTGCTAGAGACGTCCATGTCATGTCCAAATACACACGTCAGCCGCGGCCGGGCTCCCGACGGTACCTTTTATAAACCACGACTACGCGGCCATAATTGTATCTTTTAACCTGCAATATGTCCAAGGTTCAGCTTTACGTGTATGACTTGTCAGGTGGCCTTGCGAGGGCACTTTCGTTGCAGGTGTGCCCAACAGTCTTCCCCAAGTGTTATTGATTGACCGTTTGCTGCGATGGTAGATGACCGGAAAACAGATAGACGGGATATGGTGAGTTGGGCTATAACCATAACGTGAAATTGTGTTTTCTGACGTCGGGTTGAAGGCATACGTCTGTAGTGGTTTTTGGAAAGGAAATATTTTATGGACAGGTAAGTACACAAGACCTAGATCATGGTTTGGTACGAGACTGATCACGAGAATAGGGGATCAGCACAACTCTACCTGGCCGCTCACACGTAAGAATTTAACCGGCTTATTTGAGACGAGGTTCCTGAGTAGCTTGTAGCATGGTCAACCCCTTCAAATCATAGATTTCGGAGAGACAGCAATCGACGAGGAGACATTTAGCGACTATTTATCCGAGATTAGACAACATTATACGGTAGACAAGGTGAGAATTTTCGCTCACTGAAGTAATATGGAGATGAGCGGCTTACCACATACCATAGTATCACTTGCTGGGTATGCCCGTTCCTGCGTCAGAATGTTTCAACTTGACCAAGATTGTAGACTTTAACTGTAACTCATTTACGAACGATGTAATTGGTTTCTTGACCGGCCAGCATATACCTGCTTGGATACGGGGTAAGCGTTCACTGTTGTATTTTTATAATAACTAATCCTTCTCAAAGACCTTCCTGCCGACTTTCTTTCTACACCTTTCGGTGCATCACTTCGTCCAACGATTGATAATATGTTCAGACGGCCAACTCCTGGCGCCACACCACCTGTCGCACATACGCCAACTCGAACCACTCCTTCAGCGGGTATTTCCGACCTTCTACTTCAAGCGGTTGCTCAACGCGCTGCTTCCGGTCCCGAAGCTCCGGCTGCTGGAACTTCCGCCGCGTCAACTGTCGCTGCACCTATCCATATATCGACTAATAGCGCGTCACTTACGTCCCTTCTCAACACACATAAAACGGCAGTCGTGTTCTTTACTTCGACGAATTGTGGGCCATGTCGGATGATTGAACCCGCATTTGAGGACTATGCGAGAGAAAAGGGTGGACCCGATGTTGCGTTTGTTAAAGTCAGTTTGGACGGAATGGGTGGGCAGGGTGTTGCGGCTCAGTATGGGGTCAGAGCGACGCCCACCTTTTCGTTCTTTTTGAATGGGGAGAAAGTGAGTCTATCATGTGCACACCTATTTTTGAGGTTGACTACAGTCTAGTTTAGACGGACGAGCTAAAGGGGGTAGATCGACACGAGTTGAAGACAAAGATTGATCTTCTGCTCTATCAGGCCTTTCCTCGTGAGTACATATTGCCTAAGCTGAAACCTGCGCGCTTATTTAGTGGGTGGAAGCGCATTCGCACATGACGCTGGCCACGCCTAGTCTAAAGAAGCTGTCTACTCAGCCAATTGTTTACGAGCAACTTCCGGATTTGTCCAAGTTACTGGCCAAGCTACAGTCTACCACCAAATCTCTCAACGTACCTGACTCCGATGCAAGTCTTGCCGTTGTCGCGGACATGATCCGCACCAAGGGAAAGCAACCCGTCACAGACCAGAATTTCCAGGCTTTTGTTAAAGCATCTGACACGCTCCTTGCCGCCATGACCCCACAAGATATATTCCCGCTATTGGATCTCTGGAGACTGGCGCTATTGATCGACGGGTTTGCGCGGTGTACGTTGGGGCCAGCAGGACTTGCTAACGTATTTCATTTTGCCGCGGAGCATTTGCGAAAGCTGGGACCATCCGCTCCGAAGGCGCTCGTATTGACAAGTCTTCGACTGCAATCGAATGTCTCAGCCAATTCGGCACTCCTGAGGCAGCTTATGCAAGCACGAGGCAACCGGTCTAACTTTACTCAAATTCTTGTCTCCGGGCTTTTATATCAGGATACCGGAGTCAGGATAACTGCATCAACCCTGGTTTTCAACGTGGGCACACATCTTCAGAGGTCGCGGCGGCAGTCTCCGAGCAGACCCGATCCGGTCGAAGATGGTGACTGGGAAGTCGAGGTGCTTACGGCTTTGCTCGAAGGCTTATCCACGGAGACGGACCCCGGTGCTGGTGAGTTGGATTCTCGATTGTGTGATAGTGCTGCTCTGATTGCCTGGGTAAATGCAGTCCATCGACTAGTTTCTGCATTTGGTTTTATAGTGTTGCTTTCACCTTGGTTTGCCGAGCAGACCGGCCCACTTCTAGAAGTACTGGATGCAAAGAAGACCCTAAATTCGGTGGCCCAGTCGAGCCGGGATGCTGAAGTGAAGAAGTTGGCGAAAGAGTGTATGGTGTTGTGTGGTTCTAGCTAGATGTAATGTAACATATCGCGCTGTAATGAATTTCCTGTAGTGTCACGTGCCAGTCTTGTGCCTCTTTCCTCACCATGTCGACACTTGAGCGGTACATCAGTGACCAGTCTCTTAGCGTACGTGAACAGATAGTTTATAGGGCTACAATATACTAAATAGCTAAATCTAGCTTTTTGGGCTCTCCGACCAAACGACTGTTGACTTTGTTATTGCTTCAGGTGAGCTTTTGCCACGACTGAAGCTATCAACAACTCTAATTTGTTTATAGCCTCCAAAGCCAAATCCGTCGAAGCCCTTCATACCGTTCTGAGTCTCCCCAACACCCCGGATGCCCACCGGTTTGTGGAGGAGGTCTATGCTCGTGCGCCCCGGAAATCCAAGAGTAAACATGCTGCGGGGAATTCACGTCGGGATGCGGAGAAGAAGATCGAGGAAATGAGGAACAAGAACTTCGGATTCCTACTCGAAGACGACGTTGCTCCTGTGCCATCTGGGAAGAGTCGTTCCAAACGAAAAGACCCCGAGCCTGTCAAGGTGGAGTCCAAGTCTCACGGGAAGAAGGAGCGACATACTCGGAAACGGGATGCAGATGGGCGGGATTGGGAGAGCGACGAGGAGGAAAAGGATCGGAAACGTCGGCGAGAGATGGAGGACCTCGAGTACGATGCTCCTGAGCGGTCTGTGGCTGGTGGAGACGAGGATGAAGAGTTTGTGGACGAGGAGGAACGGAGGGAAGTCGAACGGTTGAAGGACGCTAAGGAGCGAGACGAGTTCGCGAAGCGCGTTCGGGATCGGGACAAGGACCGAACGAAAAAGGTCGTCGAGGACAAGTCGTCGCGTAACGCTGGGATCATGGCCGAGGCTGCACAGCGACGTGCTCTGGCGGACGACGCAGCGGCGCGTGTGGCGGCCATGCCTTCTCTCCGAGAACGTTCCAGGCAGGAGTATCTCACTAAGCGTGAGCTCCAGCAAATCGAGTTACTCCGGAAGGAGATCGCAGACGACGAGGCGCTTTTCCGTGGGATGAGGATCACGAAACGGGAGCAACGCGATCTGGACTACAAAAAGGAGGTTCTGCGCATGGCCGAAGATCGTATGAAGATCAACGACAAATACGATGGATATCAACTACCTGAGGACTATATTACCGAACAGGGTAAAATCGACCGGAAGAAGAAGGAGAACGTGCTCTACCAACGATACGAGGATGCGAAGGAAGGCCAGTTTGTAACAGATATCGACCAGTGGGAGGATGCTCAGGCCAAAAACAGTGCGTTCAAGTCTGGCGCGCAAGACAAGCCCGAGCTGGTCGACGACTATGACTTTGTATTTGACGAAAGTCAGACCATTCAGTTTGTGATGGATAAAGTCATGAGTGGCGAGGGGATGATTAGCGAAAAGGAATCAGCTTTGAGGGCTCAGATAGCTGAGGCGGAGCGAAAAGGTAAGCCGTTTCCTTGCCTTGTGAATCGCCTAAAGACTTACGGTTCTATTTTACAGCCCAAACCATGGACCAAACGCGAAAGTCGCTTCCAATATATGGCCATCGAGAAGACCTCTTGAAGGCGATTGAAGAACATCAGGTCATGATTGTAGTAGCTGAAACAGGCTCTGGAAAAACAACGCAACTTCCTCAATATCTACACGAGGCGGGTTATACCAAGGGCGGGCTCAAGGTTGGCTGCACCCAACCTCGTCGCGTGGCAGCGATGAGTGTCGCCGCTCGCGTCGCGGAGGAGATGGGTACGAAGGTCGGCTACGAAGTCGGATATTCTATTCGATTCGAAGATTGCACGAGCGATAAGACTATCATCAAGTACATGACAGACGGTATGCTTCTGCGAGAGTTCTTGACGGAGCCGGATTTGGCTGGGTACTCCGCGTTAATCATTGACGAGGCCCACGAGCGAACGCTAAGCACTGACATTTTGTTTGCGTTGGTGAAGGTGCGTCAACTTTTGGGTACCTCAATCGCCGAGTCTAATGGATTCCATAGGATATTGCTCGGTTCCGGCCGGAGTTGCGACTTTTGATCTCCAGTGCGACTATGGATGCCGAAAAATTTAGCGGATATTTCGATGGCGCACCCGTCTATTACGGTACGTCTGTTTTTTGTCGTCATCATTTCGTCGCTGATTAATGCGGCACTCTAGTTCCTGGTCGACGATATCCTGTCGACATTCATTATACCCCACAGCCCGAGGCCAACTACCTCCATGCCGCCATTACCACAGTTTTCCAGATCCACACTACCCAACCTAGGGGAGATATTCTTGTCTTTTTCACGGTGCGCATGTTATTTTCTTATGGCTATCACTATGCTGATTAATCCGGCAGGGTCAAGACGAGATCGACACCGCGATGGAGAACTTGCAGGAGACGGCAAGAGCCCTTGGGAACAAGGTTGCCGAGCTCATTGTCTGTCCTATCTACGCAAACCTGCCAAGCGAGATGCAAGCAAAGATATTCGAGCCTACCCCGGAGGGTGCACGAAAGGTGAGGGTTGACGAATCCGCTCCTTGATAGTATACTGACCTTCGTTAGGTGGTTCTCGCGACGAATATTGCCGAGACCTCAATTACCATCGACGGTGTTGTGTTTGTTATTGATCCTGGTTTTGTGAAACAAAATTCATACAACCCTCGATCAGGTATGGCTTCCTTGGTTGTTGTCCCGGTTCGTGCGTTTACTTCCATGCAGTGATTCTTGCCTAACATAGAATTCTACAATAGTGCTCGAGGGCATCGGCAAATCAACGCGCCGGCCGTGCGGGGCGTGTCGGTCCTGGAAAAGCGTTTCGCCTTTACACTAAATGGGCGTACTCGAACGAACTCGAGGAAAACACGGTGCCTGAGATCCAGCGTACGAATCTGGGGATGGTCGTGCTCCTGCTCAAGTCGCTGGGTATTAATAACTTGATCGAATTCGAATTTATGGACCCACCACCCGGTGAGACGCTCATGCGGGCGCTCGAGTTGCTCTATGCACTGGGAGCGCTGAACGATCGGGGAGAATTGACGAAGCTTGGTCGACGGATGGCTGAATTCCCGGTGGATCCGATGTTGAGCAAGACGATCATCGCTAGCGAAGAGTACTCGTGCACGGATGAGGTGAGGCCTAGATTATTTGGAGATGACGACAAGCGTTGAATTTTCAATATCTTAGGTTCTTTCAATTATTTCGATGCTTTCCGAGTCGTCATCGCTGTTCTACCGACCAAAGGACAAGAAGATGCACGCGGACAAGGCTCGCCAGAACTTTGTCAAGACGGGAGGCGACCATTTCACATTGCTCAACATTTGGGAACAATGGTCGGAGACCAACTACTCGCAGCAATGGTGCTATGGTAAGTAACTCAGAAATGATAATGGGGCATTTGAAGCTCATTCAACGTGCAGAGAACTTCGTGCAGTTCAAGAGCTTATCTCGCGTTCGAGATATCCGAGATCAATTGGCAGGGTTGTGCGACCGTGTAGAGGTTGTAATCCAGAGCAACCCCAATTCGAACGATATCGTGCCGATTCAGAAGGCGATTACGTCTGGGTATTTCTACAATACCGTAGGTGTATTATTAATCCTTGATGAGTTCCTCTATTCACGATCGATCTGCAGGCTCGGCTACAAAAAAGTGGCGACTCATATCGCACCCTCAAGACGAACCAGACGGTCCATATACATCCATCGTCCAGCTTGTTCCAGTCGCAGCCTCCGATCAAGTTTGCGCTGTACTATGAGCTTGTGATGACAAGCAAGTCGTATATGCGGCAGGTGATGGATATCAAGCCCGCTTGGCTGTTAGAGGTTGCTCCTCATTTCTTCAAGTGGGTATTCACATCTTCAGCTCCCGATGATAAATTCTTACTTGTTTCTCAGACCGGCAGATCTGGAACAATTGGGAGGAACGGACAAGAAGATGCCAAAGGCAATAGGGTCGATTGCAGCTGCGCAATAAATTTTGCCACTCTACATGATGCACATGGATGATTTACTCCCCAACGCTTACTTTGGTCTTGTAGAACGCAACCCAACTGTATGGAATGGTTAGTTGAGCAATCATGATCGAGGCTTGTTCAACGCACTCTTTGAGATGGGCAGCCTTGTCTTTGGGTTCGGGATAATACCTAGCAGTTATATCATCGTGAGATCAAGTGAGAACCAGAGCTTTTTGCATCTACCAAGCTGCGTCTGTAATTGATTTCCCCTCGACCTCCACGTTGTAGTAGGAGGCTATTCCTTTCCAATAGCAGGACCTAGTTTTCTGGTCGGACAGAGAGACGAGACGAGACGAGTTTAATTGAACGTACGTCTGAGTGTCAGAGTCCTTGAAATACTCTTTCTTGATCGAGTCTGGAGGAAAGTAGTGGTTGCCTGTGGTCCAAAATCAGTGAAGGTTAAGAGTCAGGAGCATCGGGCTGACCTTCAACTACGACAGTCTTGTCGCTGTCTGCGAGGATGGTGCTGCAAGGCGTGAGTAAGGCGAAGAAACAAGTTCGGCGGCCGTACCTTCCGCTCTTGACCTGAGGCATGATGGTTGATCACTAATTACGTGCTGGGGCGTTTCGTGCTGAAATATGCGATCGCCGAGCTCACGTGGGATCGGCGCCAAGGTACCCCGCTGAGGTAACTGGCCCTCGCACGACAGTCACAACCCCACCATTACCCAGATCTTTCGGCCGCAACAGCCCATTAAACCATTAATATACCAACCCTGATTCAGCGATAGCAGCCGCACCGGTCCACTCCCCGCCAGTCTGGGGCTGGGATAATGCAATCTGCCTCGAGATGGCACAAACCAGTGGTAGCAAACTCGATTATCGCCGGAGCTGGAGCGGGTGCGTTGGGCTCTAATTTACAGGATTCAACGCTGATATCTTGGCAGGTCTCGTCAGCAGCGTCGTCACTTGCCCCCTCGATGTTATCAAAACAAAGCTCCAGGCGCAGAGCATTGCCCACGGCGGTTACGGATATCTAGGCATTCGAGGTAAGTGCTCTCGATCAGTCTAATTTCCGAGCTGGAACACAGCGGCTAACAGATCGTAGGCACCGTTGCGCATATCATCAAGCACCAAGGCCTCCGTGGTCTCTACCGAGGTCTGGGCCCTACCATCCTCGGTTATCTCCCGACGTGGGCCATCTACTTTTCCGTGTACGACGAAACCAAAAAGCGTCTAGGCGACAACGAATACGGAGATCCCTCAGCAACAGGTAGGCCTTGTCGGATTTATCGCTGTCGATGACGTCGCCTGAGATTGTGTTATAGACCAACACCTGAGCAGACAAAAGGCATGGGCGACGCATATTATTGCCGCGATGACCGCCGGCGCGTCTGGGACTATCGCGACAAGCCCGCTGTGGGTTATCAAGACCCGATTTATGGTCAGTTTATCACTACCCCGCAATCATGTTAAATTGGTAATCGATCATTGGTTTAGACGCAACCGCAGAACGAGCAACAATACCGACATACCTGGGATGCGTTTCGAACAATATACCAAAGCGAAGGATGGCGCGCGTTCTACCGTGGTCTCTTCCCGAGTCTCCTTGGTGTTACCCATGTCGCAGTTCAGTTCCCGCTTTACGAGCAGCTGAAACACTGGTTTGGTGAGTAGCGGCCATTACGCATTGCGGTTCGTTTCTGACAGTGGCGGGTTTCTCGATCTAGCCGATAGAAAAGGGGTGACTACAGTACAACTCTCCGGGACGACCATCCTTCTCTGCTCGGCCATATCAAAGATGACCGCCTCGATTGCAACGTACCCACACGAAGTCATTAGAACTCGGCTGCAGATCCAACGAAACCCGCAGAGTGGTGCTCTCGGCGAGACGCGAACATACCGAGGGTTTGTGCAAACTTTGGTTCGAATTGTGCGACGTGAGGGATGGCAAGGGCTATATAAAGGCTTGTCGATTAACCTGGTAAGAACAGTACCGAACAGTGCGGTTACCCTAGTCACGTAAGTACATGCTTGCCTCGTTGGATTCTCAGTAACTGATATCCTGGCATTAGGTATGAGCTTCTAATGCGACAACTTGCGTCAAGAAGCTAGAAATTTTGTTTTATCATGCATGTAGCCTATTAACATCTGGTGTATCCAATTTACCCGACTGGGAAAATTATAGGGCGCGTATTTGAGAGCAGACTGTGCCAGCGAACCGTGATTATCACACGGCGGGTATTGCAGGTGTGCCGGAACATAAAGTGCCAACCTAAGGCCAGTTGTGGGGCAAGGAGGAAAACGGGCTGCATTGGGTTGGCCTCAGGTCACTTGGCAGGAGGCGAGCAAGAACTTGAGCGGATCTTGGCACATCAGGAAAAAACAATGGACCATTCGGCGAAGGCTGGACTTATTTGCTGTTTGAAAGGTGTAAAAAGAGCAAACATTCTGCCACTCTTCATTCAACTTGAAGATCTTGGGTGCTTTGAGCTTGACTCCAAGCTTCTAAGAGCATAGGAGAGTCAAAAAAGCCTTCCTGAGGTAGGCCCTAGGTCAAAGAGTCAAAGATTCACCAACTACATATATCTGAGATGATGTTTGGACATAGTGTTGCAAACAATACAATAATGACCAATATCCTCTTGTACCACCTCGCAGGTTAAGGTTCACAATACAGGGTTTACAGAATTTGGTTCTGGACTGCCACAGCCACGATACAGGGTGATATTGCTGGGTGTATCACGTGTAGTATCCCTTATTCGGTGAATACCTGCTCGGGCACATCAGCAAAACCACAAGTGGCAATACCGCCACTGTGGCCCTCTGTGTAGTGTAGGTCCAGCTGTGGGTCACTGTGAACTACTGTGCAGTAGTGCACAGTGCATCACAGTAGCTGGTAGTGGCTCCAGTACACCTGCAGTGGCACACCTGGCTCAGCAAAACATCTGCAAAAATCTTAAATCCCCCGGAGCGCTCATGAGCGCTCAAGACCTGCCTGAGCGCATGAGCCACCCCCCCCTTATCTTAGGTACTCACTGACTATATTACATTGGCCTGCTGATTGATCGTGACCACGCCACACGTGGTAATCGGGCTCTCATCAGCCCGATAAGATGTCTCATTAGCCCCCATGGGGATACCTTCCGTGCTCATGAGGCTCATGAGCCCCTGGCGTGCTCATGAGCACTGTGAGTACACCTCGTAAGCTCCGTGAGCCTCAATAGCAGTCCCCATATTTGGAGATTTATAAAATGTATGTATTCATCTGACATCCGCGGCCAGTTCCTCAAATAAGCATAACATGTATGTATATTGTTCTGTAATGTATGTACAAGATATAATATGGCACGAAGAGGCTCGACACGATCGGCAAACACGAATCGGCTCCAGAACTCTGTGAGACGTGGCGTAGTAAAAGATACAACACGCGGGGTCAAGCGACATACGACGATATTTGTGGCTACGTTAGGTTTTCTAGCATGATTTGCGTTGCTCGGATTCAGCCGTGTATATGTGTACAAGTTAAAATCCGTCACTTGGTAGTGTATAAGGGTGCGTACCGTGAAGACAAGAACGAATACAGAACGTGGCGGATGAGCGGCGTATCCTGGAACCAGTAGTTAGCGTGTATTTCTGAAACAAATAGATGGCGCACCAGCTTGCCCATCGCCGATTTGTATTATATTGCCTAATGCAAAGTGAGATGTGGCGATAGCAGAGTCGGGGACGTGGTCGTTGGTTGGTTGAGGGCAAGAGTTAGGGATGGAGGCACGCAGGAGGGGCGTCGAAGATATGGACAAACCTTGAGCTACGTATAGAGCTCGAGATGCGCTGTGGATCATGGAACAGCAGAGAATACCGCAGCCCCAGTATCCAAAATCAGCTTATCCATCAATCCGAGCTGCTAATCCTGGAGCGATCGGCCTCATGGCCGAGTTACAGCCGGCGATACATCTGCGTATCTAACCGGCCTGGCTCTTCTGGTCATCTCAAACCCCTCGACCTTCTCTCCCTCCATAGCTAACGCTCCGTGTGTAGCATAACACGACCTGAACAGATCGTGTCAAGCCGCAATACCAGTCGTTTGTAGGCAAGTACCACATGCGTCGCCCTATTAAAATTGCTGATATGAGTGAAGGCTCTTGGGATTCAAATATTGGCGCGCCGTTGCGCCACTTGTACGCCCCGCCCACTCTGCCTCCCGGCCACGGCTCCAGTAGGTACTCACACTACTACATTCGACGTCTACCACTTCGTCAGCGCTCACGAAGTTCTTCTTAGTACCACAAGACACGACCCACCAAGCTCGGTGCGCCATGCTAATATCTAACTCGCGGTATATCTGTCCCGAATCAACTTGTGTGCGTCCCACGGTTGCTGCAACCCACAGCCCGCTACATAATGTACATAAAAGCCATAGTATATACATATTTATTGCCCATTTGATACGAATATAAGGCGATACATGTGCCTATACAGTCAGTTATCTCATACGGAGTTCAGTAGGCTCGTAACCCCGAGTCTTGATCTTACGAGTACTCGTGAATCCTGCGTACGGGTTCATGAGGCTCATGAGCTGCGCGGAGAAAATCTCACGAGGCTCATGAGCCCCTGGGCGATCCTTGTGAGGATAATGAGCCACTGATATGGCGCTCACGAGCCTTGTGAGCACGAGTCAGGTGATCAGTGAGTGCTCCGTGGCGTTAAACGAGCACTCACCACAGGCTTGGTTCTCATTGAGAGAAATCTGTTTTGCAGACAAAACCAGATACTACTGGCCACTATAGCCACTACCAGCTACTGTGATGCACTGTGCACTACTGCACAGTAGTTCACAGTGACCCACAGCTGGACCTACACTACACAGAGGGCCACAGTGGCGGTATTGCCACTTGTGGTTTTGCTGATGCAGCGCTTGCCCAACAAGTTGAGACTGCATCGCAAAAACCGCCTAAGTCTCAAGAGTCCTCAATAGGACATTTTAGTCGGTTCAGACTGTTCAGGCAAACGCGCCTATGCATAGTCCTGTTGAGTACTCGATAGTGGCGGGCATCAACATAAACAAGTAAAAACAGAGGACATATTGGAAACGCACCATTATTTTTTTGTCCCAGCCACACCATTTGACTCTACAACCAAAATCACCCCCAGGAGATGAAGGCCACAAAGTGTTCTGACCCAAACTGCGGCAAAAACACATGCGTAGCGACGTTCTGGGCAAATCACGTGACCATATGCGCTCCCAATCCACCATTCATTCTCTGTTGTTACCTGTTTGGGTTGATGCTGAACTGCATCAGGAAAAACCTGGAAAATTAATTTGGTCAAATTTGGTCAAATTTATGTTAATTTACACATTTACAACTTTAACGACTCCCCCCCTTTCATTAATGTCAACTTCAGCAAATTTATGTGGGGGGGTCTCAAATCTAACCAAATTTAACCAAGTTTACATGAATTTAGAGCAGCTTTAAGTTTTCCCCAACTTCCAGCTGGTGCTCCCTATGACTAGCACTGAGCCCCAGCAGACACATAAACATGTTTGGGGAGTGTTTTGGCTGTCTCAGCCCAATTTACCAAATTTGGTAAATTTTCAATAAATTTAATTAAGTTCCTTAAATGCCTTAAATTTGGCTAAATTTGACCCCCAGACCTAAATTACAAATCCACATTTTCCTGATATGTTATTGAGTACTCAATAGGACTATGCATAGGCGTGTTTGCCTGAGCAGTCTGAACCGACTAAAACGTCCTATTGAGACTCAGGTCATTTTTGCGATGTGTAAAATGTTTCTGGGCATGAGTGATGAGATTGCATGCACTGAATTAAGAGCTCAGTACATATTAGAATAGTCAGCCAAGCTGAACTTTGTCTCTCTGATAGGTTGGAGCATTGGAAACCGGGCCCAGCAGTCTCAAGACTGCAAAAAATAGGCTACATCAGGAAAACGCACTGTTGCTCAAGAGCGCTCAATAGAGCGGTGTGACTACGTCAGGAAAAACCCCCATGGGAAATTTGCCCACATTTGGTAAACGGGGAGTGTTACATCATGTTACACTGCCTCAGTGCCAATTACATCAAATTTGCCCCATTTACCCCGATTTTCCCCGGGCAAATGGGGGAAAACGGGGTAAATAACAACCTGTTACACGGGGGGGTTAGCAAATCGAGAAAATGGGTAAATATGGGTAAATAACGGCGAATTCACGCCGGGGGTTTTTCCTGACGTAAGCGCATTGAGCCGGTTGAGACAAACCTACCGTACAGGAGTGCTCACAAGCGCTCAACCGTGCTCAACCACGGTGGCTGTTCTTGTGCTCCGCGGCCTAAGAATCGACCAGTGTCGTTACGTCGTAACGGTGTTATTACGCCCTCCCCACTCTGCGTCCCATTGGCTGGCCAAACTGTGGCAGCTTTGTTTAGATTTGAAATACACATCTGTCTGCCAAGATTGGGACTGATTTCACCAAGCTCCCCACCACAGAGTGCGCCAACACTCCTCTGCTCACTGCCTGAGAGTGCCCGCCCCACATTTACTGGCCGCCCCAGCCGCCCAAGGGTAGTTTTTCATTGCGGATCATATGGCACTCAAAATTTTCAAAACGAATGGCTGATTCGCGATATTGATGAATATTGCAAATACAACGCATACAGCCCTCAAATGGATGAGCCAATGGGAGGCGGCAGCAGAGCGTAATGACATCGTTACGACGTAACGACACTGTGGTCGATTCTTAGGCTGCGGAGCACGAGAACAGCCACTGTGGTTGAGCACGGTTGAGCGCTCGTGAGCACTCCTGTATGGTAGGTTTGTCTCAACCAGCTCAACGCGCTTAACCGCTCTATTGAGCGCTCTTGAGCAGCAGCGCGTTTTCCTGATGTAAGTGCACACATGCAAGGCATATGCCAAGCATATATGCGCTATTTTGAGAGCCTTGGGCAGTGTGCAAGCGCGCTGAGCATGGCTTAAGTTGTCCGCAAGCTGAATCATTAGCATATGATAGGTCAATTGCGTTGGTGAGCCAGATTTAGGTCCTTGAGCAATGGGCTTGGCTCCCCGTAATATCAAAATTGAGTTGAAATTAGCATCAGGAAAAACCTCCCCTTTCATTAAGATCTGGGGTTTCAATTCACCTGAACTTAGGCCGTTCAGTAAATTTAGCTAAATTTAGCTAAATTGACCTAAATTCCATAAATCTGATGCCAGAAGCCACCAGACATGCCTTAAGCTCTCCCAGCATACACTAGTAGGCCAAAAAATTGTTTTGAGACGGATCTGGCACAATTGGAAATTCCTAAATCCAGGGTAAATTTACCTAAATTTACCTAAATTGTGGATCCCCCAGGCAAATTTAGGTAAATTTGGCTGAACAAAAAGGGGGGGGGCGTTAAAGTTTTAAATCCCTTAATTTAGCTAAATTTCACTCAGTTTGACTGAAACTTAACACCCCATATTTCCTGACAGACATGCTAGTTGAGCAAACTGGTTGGATGATTTCTGGGTATAAATTCTGCTCTCTGTTGAGGACAAAGAGCCAGAGCACTCCCACTTGAGTATTCTTGTTGATCCAATCCACACATATCAATTCTCTTACTAAGTCATGTCTAAAATTTTCAACACAAGCCTACTTGCTACCGGTCTTCTCTACTCTGAGTATGTAGCCGTTCCAGCAGTGTCTCAGGCATCTGTTATGGTAGCTGAAACTGTGTGTATGCATTTGAGGGTTTGATGTACTAGGCCTACTAGGGTTGGGTTGGAAAGTATTTTGGGCTTGTTTCAAACACTTTCTGACAAGCCCCCACAATGTTAGAAACAACTTCAGTGTTAAAAACACTATTTGATATATATGTCTAAGCGCCGGTATTTGTCATCCGAGCTGTACAAGAATACGGCGCATGTATGCATGGAAATTACTTGAAAGGTCACGCGAAGTCCAGTCCATGGTGCTCCTGGTGCCCCTAACCACCTGCGAGACTGACTCGACGGGGTTAGGGATGGGTAAATCACAGCCTTTGTGCCTACGAGCAACTTCGAGCAGCTGAGTTGGCTACTCACCAGTAGCAGTCATGATTAAACCCAAAAGGCAACAACCGTAGCTCAGGATTAGTCCAAGATGTTCAAGATCACGTGCAGTTAAAAAATATACATAATTGGCGTTGTTTATTTACCACTAGCAAGGATTGGTTGTGCCATCGTCAACCTGTGGAATATCTCTCAGCCGGGCATTTTCTAACAGTTTTCAACACGCTCGGACAAACACCCCTGTGTTAAAAACGTTTAAAACACCGTTAAAAACACCTGTTTTTTTAACAAGTGACTTTCCAACCCAACCCTAAGGCCTACCCTTAAGTTCGGAATCACATGGTTCCAGCTTACCCTCGCCCGCTCGAAAGCTCTCCTCGGAGCTCGGGACTTGCGAATTCAGTCAAGATTTTTTGTATATTAGATACATATGATACTGCAAATACACATGGAATACTTTTTTGGGCTCTTTAAACTGTGTTCTGGCCGAAAATCCAGCAGACATTTCAGATGCATACTTATGCACCCCTCTCCCAAAATTTTGGTATCTGGGCACTATAACATATGAGATTAAGCTTAAACATAGGTGTATAAGCAGAGAACTGGCGATTCTGAGTATAGACGGGCTAAAACAGCTCTTCACTCAGCTATAATGTGTCATGACTTGACACGCTTCCCATAATATAATCTCAATTTACTATCTTTTTCAGAAACACTTTCCTTTTATGGAACATTTGTCTTATGACCAAGCACTTACTTAATATCTCATACTTCATAATAACCTTTATCTAGATCACGTGTTCTAGAATGTTCCAGAAGTTTGACTAATCCTTCTTATTTCACATCTCATATCAAATTAGTTATGACTTGTTCTTTGTACACGTAGATACAAGGCTGTGCTTCCCTCTGTATATATCCAAGGGCAAGTTCGAGGTTACAGACCAAGAACTTGACCTCTTTGTCAATCAATAGTTCTTTCTTACATCCTCTTGGTCACTGGGCTATCAGTCGCCCATACCCTTACTTTATACCTACTCATCGTTGAGAGAGCCAGTGTGACATAATGAGCAATTGGCAATGGGGTAGTGAACCAAAGACCGTAGCCTTTACTGAGCAGATAGCTAGAAGCAGCTACCAGAGTATTCTAAGATGTTCAAAGGGCTCCAGGATCTTCAGAGAGCTCATAGCCTTTTAAAATTGCAGAGATAGCTACTGGATGTTAAGAAAACCTAGCTCAGCTAGTCTACAGCAAAGCTAGGATAAAGCACCAGACTTACATGCTCATCTAAACCGTGCTGAACTCTTCTATCTGCTACTCAGAGTGCACTCCAATAAGAGAGAAGAGACTATACAGTATGCCCCAAAATTGATCGTAAAAAACCTGCAACACTCATGCAAGCGTTTCAGCATGTCAGCATTATGCTT
>WSTH01000912.1:0-16491 GCA_019616345.1 Ceratobasidium sp. 395
CGACCGGTATCTGGCGAACATTCAACGGAATGGAACGTTTAGCGTTATTCCGAGGGTGGCGGGTGGGGAGGTGAGTTCTGAGTGTTTGGTGTAGGTGATGGGCAGTATGGGACTAACGTGAGGGTGGGATGGTAGATTACGCCTGAGGGGCTGATTGTGATTGGACAGGTTGCGAAGAAATGTGAGTATGACTGGGTGAATGGCGAGCTGGTTGCTGATAGACGCTTAGATGGGCTATATACAAAGATTACTGGAGGGTGAGTGCATTATGAATAGCAGAGGCTTACGTGACTACTAAACGTGTATTAATAGGCAACGAATCGATATGTTTGGCGCTCAAAAGCAAGACCTCCCTGATATTTGGGTATGGATTTTGCTCATTCAAGACGCTTTAGTCCCACTGATCAATATCATAGGAGGAATTAGTTGACGCTGGGTTCGAGAGCGGGCATGCGTATGGCAAGTCGTTGCGAACAGTTAAATCTTGTGTTAGTGTGGTGGATATCTTATTAGTTAATCATGTTCACATGATTATAATAGGTTGGGACGACGTGGTGCCGATATGGCGTTGGGGACAGCGTTGGCTTGGCTGTTCAACTAGAGGAGCGATACAAAGGCGTTCGATCACCGCACAAGATCAAGGGTGGTGTGAGTGGTTGTATCCGGGAATGTGCCGAAGCCCAGAGCAAGGTACGTAAAGAAACCTGATAGCTCATTACATGCGCTAATTTACGAGTATCATAGGACTTTGGTCTTATTGGTAAGCCAGATAATTCGTTATACTGCCTCCCTGTTCTGACTGTCGCGGTGCAGCCACCGACAAGGGCTGGAACAGTAAGCTGATCGTGATACACTCTCGGACAGCACTCATGACCTTGTTCTTGTAGTTTATCTGGCAGGAAATGGTGGCTCGAACCCACGACATGCAACATTGTTCGCAACCGACGTCCCTCCTTCCAAGGTCGTTCGAATCATCGATCGTTTCCTGATGTTCTATATTCGTACAGCGGACAAGTTGATGCGCACGTGAGCACCTGCATCATTTCTATAATGGATCTTTTAACATGTTATCTACAAAGGGCGCGATGGATCGAGCAATTTGAGGGCGGGATGGAGGTTCGTCTTTTTCCCAAAATGGTCGATCCTCACGTGACACAACCTCTTTCGTCATGTAGAAACTCAAAAAGGTCATCCTCGACGACGAGCTGGGTATATGCGCTGACCTCGACCGCGAGATGGATGCGTTAGTCGGAACGTATCAATGCGAATGGACCACTGTTGTGAAAGACTCGGAACGTCGCAAGCAATTCCGTCAATTCGTGAACACTGTATGTGCTTGAACGAAAAAGTGAAGCCTGGTTACTAACTAAATTGCTACAGGACGAAAGGCAATCTCAAATAGAACCCATCATCGAGCGCAGTCAACAACGCCCGGCGGACTGGCCGAAAGAGTTCCCACCTATTAGATTCAACGAGTCAGACATTGCGACTCCGAAGGAGCAATGGAAGTGGATCTCGCTCGCACGGACTTCTGACTTCAAGCCTACGAACGAAGGAACTACGTAAGCCACAAAAGGATTGTGGAGGCGGTATGCTAAACAAATCATAGCTCTGCTGTGGCCAAGTATGGTGATACACAAATCGCCATATTTAACGTACCCAGGCGGGGTTACTTTGCGTCGCAACAGGTGGGTTTGATGTACAATCTGGGGATCCCACGAAGCTAACGTTGCCGCTCTTTTAGATGTGCCCACACCGTCGAGCGTTCGTATTGGATCACGGTCTGGTCGGCGACGTAAGTAATATTGTACAGAAACTCAATATACACTGATATCCGGTCAAAGGATGCGGATGGCAACCTATATGTATCATGTAGGTTGTGTCCCACATAATCAATTGCTTGGCTAATCTGTCATTCAGGTCCCCTTCACAAACGCAACTATCAGCTACAAGGCGGAGAATGTAGCAGTGACCCCGAGATGAAAATTCTCACGTTCGACGCCAAGGAGGAAGACGGACAGATTCTCGTTTTGCTACCGAAACCTGACGAGCTAGACGCCGTTATCGGAACGAGCAAGTGGATGGTCAGGCAGGCGACCGCCGAGGCGTACGGCAAAGGTTCCGCCGGTATGATCGAGATAGTCGGTCCCGATGGCAGAATTGCTCCCGAGTCGGCCCAGGCGGCCTGCGGAGGTGGGGAGTCGGGTTGCGGGAACAATAAGTTAGAATGGTGATGTGGTGTATATTATCAGATTCGCCTTGTATCTTGTAGTTAGTAGCTTTCGTTATCACGAGTGTTGCGAATTAGTTGACGATCGCATACACTTAAGTCTTAAGCCTAGATTGAGGGCTGGCGCCGGCTGAACATTACGACCTAGATGTTCAGGTGCCATAAACCTACCGCCACTCGGGAAGAGGAGAGATATGGAGGTTGAGCATGCGGAGTCCGGTTAGTGGGGGAGAGCAAGGAACACCGATGCGTCTTGTGATCGATTTGCAGTTGCGATCTCTACTGCCGATCTCATCGCCGAGACAACCAAATACAGCCCGATTTGATGTACGCCGTGATCCCCGTTTGATGAGCCCCTGACTTCTTGGCACCGGGCGCACTTAGCCGGTCGCGGCAACCCAGCCCCTCGAGCCGTGGGAAATTGATAATCTTTCTAGTTTTCATTTCCGAGTGTCTCGATCAAACAATGGTCATGTTTGTGTAAAACCAAGTTAACATTTGGGGTTTGGAGCTCAAGGAACACACGGTGCTCGACGTGCATTCACAGATGTAGAAGTGACCGTCAACAGGAGTCCATGCTTCCAGAACGCACCTCTGAATGTTCGTCCAGAACCAAGATCTGGAGTACGTCCGACAGGGCTACACGCATAGCATGACCTGGTGGTGGTACTATCGTATCGGGTGGAGGATGCGTACAACCACACAACATGCGGCTACCCCAAAACTACTGCAGCTTTGTTAGGAATCGGAGCTGTTTGACGAACAGAAAAACACATCGAAGAGAAATCGATGCTATGACGCGGGTAAGTGGTTTACCCAGAGCCTAGAACGATTAATAGCCGTTGATGCTACCGGGGTAAGTCTTGACTAAGTGACATACAAGAGCCTTGTTCGAGCGAATTTGCATCGTTTGCCATATAAAAATATTCTTGCTGAATAGCTGAGAAGTGAGTAGGGGTTAGACGCGGATATGCGATGACCCTTTGTGAGGCAATAGCCAATACGCAGTGTATAGTAGCCCTACTCCTTTCATGGCCAGACCGAAATCAGAGGTATCGCATCAGCCCTTTCGATCAAACCAGTACAACAGGCGTACACCACTACTGGGATCGATCTGTGTGTTCTTCACACAACGAGGAAGAGCTTATCTGTGAAGACTGTATATTCTCCCGACGTTCTGATTCTCCTCGTTGAATGATGCTCCAAATAGCTGCACTATTATCGGAGGTCACTACAAGGCCTCGAATCAATTTAAGGACTCGGTGGACATCTACCAATAGAAAAAAGGGAGCGACCACGCCAAGGCTGTTGTTCTATCTAGATGTGGATACTTCGCATGCAAGCGTGACAGTTACCGAGCCATTCCATGGCCCCGCTGTGTACGGAGCTGGGTGCATCTATAATTAGGGACACATTGCCGACACACTAACCACAATACCGGAGCAAATTTAGCCAACCTAACCCGTCTAATTGCTCAGATCTAGGCCGTATGGTGCCAAGGTACTTTTGTGCTTTGTTAGAGTCTTATAAGATGATGCTTGCGCAGGGCACGAGCTACAGGGCCTGAAGCATAAATCACCTACATCCTTTAGAGTATGCAAGATGTATCGGTAGCGGTTAATATATAGCGCGACTCGGCTTGAGTTCTTCGGCCTGTATTTGGGCATCGGAAAGAATAATGGTGTCAGCCGCGTTTGTGTCTACATTAAGAACGTGGATCCTGTCAGGAAAATCAGGGGACTAGTTGAAAACGGTTTTTGGCTGTCTTGTGCGCAATCTCTTTGACAGCTCTACGCCCACCAATAGTGGTTCGAGGCTTCCAGACCCAGGAAGAAGTGAGTCCATGATTAACAGTCGACTACAGAAATCGATCGAACGGCAACCATGTATGCTCATAAGAGTATAGTAATAATCTAGGCAAGTTGAGGCTGCACGCTCTTGGCTCCTCAGACCACCATGATCAAATGGAGTGAAAGCGCTTGGTTCATAGTCATTACGTTAAAAATGTAGTACACTTACACCTTCCCGGAGTTCCATTGGCGAACCCCGCCGATGTGGAATGTCAGGCCCAGATGTGGACGAGTGGGTATTACCGTACTGAGCGGCGGCCGGAGATCCCCTTGAACAAGACGCAGACTCAAGCCTGGAACCGGGAACAGTACGGAACGAGGGTACTCATGGTGCTCTTATCCATCATTCAAGATATTCCCGTCTTACCCGCAGTGTGGAGATACTTCCGAACGTCCGAACAAAGCATGCGCAGCGCATATATAAACGATATGGGTGACTACTACCGTTCCCCATCCCCTCCTAGTACTATCTCATTCTGAAGTCGACTTGAACTTACTTTTCTTTAACGACCATATGGCCTACAACAAAGCGGACGACCCTTATAGCTACGTTAGAGCCAAAGACTTCTTTTCCAACCTGAACTCGAATCCATCAGCCTATGCTCGCATAGAGAACGTGGACCTATGGCCGGGTGTGAATAATAAGTATGTCTGGGGTGGAGATATAATCAAGGACCGTTGCGTTCCATTTGTCACTCGCCGCCCAGAGGGCAAAATTTTTCTCATCGAGTTCATGAGGCCGACTGTGTTTCGCATCCGGTTCCATCCTGGGCATAAGACGCTTGATGATTATTCGGAGTCTATGAATCCGTGAGATACATCGTGTATATTGGTTGCAGCCACCCGACTCACTTTGACTTTTGGCTTTTCTTTGTTTACAGAAGCAACCTGGACCGGCGTGATATTCTTCGCCTCGTCACCAGGTTGGACGAGGTAGAGATGACCACTTGGACAGTCAAAGTGGACCCATGCGACGATTATGTCAAGATTGTATCGTTGGACACGCATGACGAAAAAAATCCAATCGTCCATATGGAGCTCTACGTTCGCAAAAATAACTGTAGGATCGTCGCCATTCGGCCCCTTGAACGCCGTAGTACCGGGCTACTCAACAACATCGCCCAAGAATTCAAGATCGAAAACCTGCTGGTGCCAGCCCATCAGCAAGATTACAAGATTGTTTGGATGACCAAAGAGTCGGGGATATTGTACTCGCGATCGGGAAAAACGACCGTTATAGAAGTAGAGAAGCCCAGTACGGCTCGATATCTTGGTTAGTGTCGCTTATAGTGGACTGTTTCTTTCCGGTATATGTAGATCTGACACCAGAATGAACTTTCTAAAGGTTTCGGCGAGCAAGGTGGACGACAACTTCTCAAGTCTAAGGTCATCGTGGACTATTTCAGTATGCCATACACAATCCGTGCATACACGCGCTGATCAGCTGTTGAATTCTAAATCAGACTACGACAACATGACATACTCGCAGGTGTACGGTCAAGGGCCTCTAGACACGCGCGAGCCCCTCTACCACTCGGAACCCTTCTGGATGGAGGCTGTTCAACACCCGGGTCACATGCTCAAAATTGGTAATTTTGTCGACAACCTCTCTCAAGTCTGCCTCGATGTTGGATCCAAAGACAACAGTATGCTCCGGGTTGCTACCCGCTTTGGCCCGATGAAGTTATACGTGTTCGTGAGCGACACAATCAGCAATCTAATCACTTCCTACACGTCGATTGTTGGCCGCCCTCGCCTCAAGCCTCGCTATGTTCTAGGGTACCACCAGGGCTGTTACGGCTACGACTCTGCGGCCAAGATTCGGAATATTGTAGACGCCTACCGTACCCGGAATTTCCCTCTAGACGGTATACACATTGACGTCGATATACAGCAGAACTACCGAACGTTTACGGTCGATGGTGATAAGGGGGGAAGATTTGAGAACATAGCTACCCTTTTCAAAGACCTTCGCGAACAGGGTGTCAAATGTAGTACCAATATCACACCCTTCATTAATGCAGATACAGACGCTCCCGACTACAAGACACTGGATGAACTGAAGAGGAAAGAGTTCGTGACTCACTCCTTGATCTTGCCGCTGGAAGCTAAGCATGATTGGTTCCAGATACTATATCAAAGACTGGCGCTACGTGGGCAACGCTGGTCCGACCCACGCAGGCGAAGATCGATACATGCTATTCGATAGTGGCATTAAGAAAGAGTATCCAGCCGCCGAGCTAACCCAAAAGCCGAGGAACCTGTATGACCCGCAGGATCAAGTGTAAGCGTGGCTACATACTGTGATAAAGTAGCGGAGCTCGCTAACTAGTGAGTTACAAGCGCATTATCTACTACTTGGAACACAGGCGACGCTTTTCGCGGGGGAGTTTGGTATGGAGGCGCATTGGGCCGGGTAATTCCACATTTGGCGTGTGAGAAGCACCCTGGTTAACCTAGCCTGCGCCTTTCTTTTTTAGCCTGGCTACTACCCGGATCTGAATCGTCGCGACGTGCAAAAATGGTGGGGCGAGCAATACAACCAACTGATTTCTGACGGCCTTGAGTTCGTTTGGCAAGATATGACCTCACCGTGCATGGGTCCTGCGTATGGAGACATGAAAAGGTGCGAAAATAGCGTCAGGCTTATAAGGCAAAGAGGCTTACTTGAAAAACTAACGTAGTTTCCCGTTCCGACTTGTTCTGTCCGGAGGTCCTCTGGGCTTCCGGGGTGAACCACCTGTTCCGGCAATTGAAATTTGGTCCCTTTACTCAATCAACCTGATTAGGGCAACCTTCGAAGGCTGGGAGAAAAACGAAGCCAGACGGGATACAAAAACGGGCAAGCTCAAACGCAACTTTATCATTGGACGCGGTGGTTTTGCGGGCCTTCACCGTTACGCCGGACTCTGGACAGGCGACAACGCATCAAGCTGGGATTTTCTGAGGGTGTCTGTCGCTCAAGTGTTAGCACTTGGACTTTCTGGAGTCACTATCTCGGGAGGTGATGTTGGGGGGTTCGAACCGGAGAAGGATGGGGATAAATGGGCAAACCCCGAGCTCCTGATGCGTTGGTATTGTGCTTATTCTTTGCTGCCGTGGTTCCGGTGAGTATTGCGACTATGTTACCTCGGTTAAAATGGGCTGAAGTCAACAACGCATACTAACTTCGTCACCTCTACAACGTTCAACTGTTCCTTAGTAATCATTACAATGGCAAGGACGGCAAGAAGGAGTTTCAGGTGAGCGATCAACGTTCGTTTATAACTGGTTTAAGGTTTTACAGTGGTAATTCACAGGAACCCTTTATGTTTGAGAGCCGAATCGGCGAAGTTCCTGACCACGAGAAATGGATGTACGGCGCCGTGCTCCCGGTGTGTAGCTACTACGTCAGGCTTCGCTACAGTCTCTTGCAGCTTCTATATGACCAAATGTTCGACAACCTGTTGACGGGTTTACCGATTGCTCGGTCGCTGGTAGGTCTATCTTATCCGAGTTGCTGAACAAAACATGCTGACCGGCCTGACCCGCTTACAGATCATCTCGAACGAAATGGATGCATCATTGTTTGGAGAAGTGAGTTACGACTGTCAAATAGGTATTGATGCTTAGCCGCTGATGAACTATTGGTTTCAGAACGCTGAATACCTCGACAACGAATATTTGGTCGGCGATGACCTACTCGTTGCACCAATTCTGACTCCGCAGGCTAACAATAAGTATACACGCACTGTATATCTGCCGCGCCCCTTTGCTTGGTGGCAATGCAACCTTCGCGACAAAGGCCCGGAGTATGCTGTCCCGCTTGGAACAAGCTTCCCGGGTGGAGCTTTGATTCCTTACGATGCAAAGATAAACAACCAAGAATCCCAAATTCCTTGGATCACCCCAATGTTCATTAAGTTTGGTGGGTAAAGCTCCTTGATAGCTCGACTTCTTGGTCTATCTTGACTTATAAATGCGAACGCAGGGGCTATTATTCCACAAATCACGCCAAGGCAGTATGCGGAGGATTATAGTCTGGATCGGCGAAACCCTATCTCGATTCATGTATATCCGGGCGAGGATGGTCAAAAAAGGGCAAGTGATTCACGCTCTGTTTTAATATTTCTACTAATGCTGTTTTTTAACACCAGTCTTATGACATGTATCTCGACGACGGGGTGTCAAGGGATAGTGCACCGACTGCGGGTGCAATCCAGAGGTTCCATGCAGCTAAAAAGGGGATGTCTGCCGAAGCCATTGCGAATATGCATACGCAGGAAAGCAGTCGGTTTGGCGACCGAGAGGCTAAAGATGCGTATTGGAAGATCACAATCACGCAGGTGGGCTGTGACGAATGCGCGAACAGACTCACAATATTCACGAGGGGTTTTTGACAGGAAACCAACCGCATCGGCGAAAATATCGTCCGCGACATCAGAGTGGATACCACCCATAGAAGCGATGCATTCGAACCTTACCCGATTGTGGGCAAGGTGTACAATCTGACCATCTGGGCACGTGAAAGGGATTTCGAATCCGCCAACTTTATTATCACCCATGACCCAGTCTCCCCAAGGCAGACTGACACTGTGCGGGAGAACGAGGCAGAAGAAGCACAGTATCACCATGACCGTGATCAACCCGTCGAGCCTGCTTGGAAGCCGAACATGAATGCTTGGGTTGTGCCGTTGCCAGTCGACAGTTTGGCCAGAAGTGTCAAGGTGACTTACCCAGTGACTTGAGTATTAAATGCACACTACTTGGATTGTAAATGAAATGGCTGTTTAGCGTTCATATCTCCATTAGCCTGATTAGGAACTCACCTGCCCCAGGGAAATCTCGGCTGGACTGAACCGTCTAGTGTCGCATAGCGCAGTCTCAGGAGTCAGTTATGCGACACTAGACGACCCCGGCTAGAGATCCAGGTAGGAGTAAGCTCAAGAGCCCAATTCTAATGCCGTCGTTCACAACAGGTGCTCAAACAGAGGGTCGCCTTTACGCCTCCGCCCGCCGCCCCGGTCTACTTCCATATACCCGCCAAACTCTGAGGGCAGCGGTACGGTTACGTAGTAAGCTACTAAAGCTCAAAACCAGTATTTTTATGTGAGGGAGACTAGCTTATGGCTGACGTCGACGTTTTTTGAGCAGCAGGTTTCATCGTTCGACTTGATTGGTGACGGAGGAGCAGCAGTGATAGGGGATGAACGAAGAAATACCCATCAGCTCGGCTGAGCACGAGGAATGGCCGCGTCGTCCGGATCCGAGTTGGTCATGTGACATGCAGGAGTCCTCGGTGCCTACTTCCCCTAGATCTTGGCATCGGTCCTGTTACCCCACACTTACAAACATAACCCCATTTACCAATGGCCGTTTTCATCATCCGAGATCAGTATCTGTTCGAACCTTGCTGGAGCGCCCACTCATCCCAGATGAGGCGTGGTTGTCCCCGCAAAGGTTCAAGTGATCAACTACGTTATTGGATTTTAGACGCAAGCCAGCCACACTACGGCGAATTTAACTTATGGGGCCGTACCACGCCTAACCCAGGTCAGCGGGGGTCCTGTGTCGCCCAACTTTTCTGCTAGCCTTGAGGTCAAACGTGGGCTTTTACTTGTGCAGCGCGGCCGGAAGGTAAAACATCAATATGTGAAGCCCCTATCGTATTTGCTAAATAATCAGAATATATGCTCGGGGTGCTTCCTACATGAATCGTGGTCTCGGAAGATTATACGCTTTACTACTGCTGGGGCAGCTGAGTCTGGAGATGATAAAATCATCTACTTCAAATTCACGTACTTGTAGTACTTGACTCTAGTGATTATACGTAGTAAGTTGGGATATTACATGAGCAGCCCTCGGTTCCAAATATTATAGTTGTCAAACTCCTATCTAGTACTCCTTTGGCTTCGGGCACTTTCGTCGACAGATACCAGCCGCATCAGCGATGGGTGGTTCACCGGCTTTGCGTGGTGGAATATAGCAGCATAGGTCTTTCTCGCAAGGAAAGCCGGCGAAACCAGCACACATCTAAGGGCCGTGGTATGAGCAAAGAGAGGCGCAAAAAAAAATGAACTGCTTACACCGCCAAGGGCACCAATTGCAGGCGGAACGGAATCCGCAGCCGGGGCAGCCCAAGCTGCCAGAGGCGAAGCAACGATGATAGCTACGACCCAAGAGAACTTCATAGTAATTAGAGAGTATGTGGGGTTGTAAGTTCTCGTGAGTATGGAGAGTAAAGCGGACTGGATACTGATGCTGAACAGTGCAGCACCAGGACGAGTTTATATACTCATGAGGTACAGGTCAGGTTGTCCATATCCCCGTTTGCTAGCGGAACGGATCATTTCCTACAGCCCTTGAATATACGGTCAACGCCTGGACGCACTCTAGGCACAACTCCCAGACTCTCGATGCAGGTGAAAACGTCCTTGAAACAGCCTCGGGCAGTATATTACGGGTCACCTTCGGACCCGACCCTGATTGAACCTTCAACGGAACTAGGAATGGTAGACGCTGGCCCGAAAACGGCTTTGTGTGTCTAGTTCGTCGAGATTCAGTGGCATTGATATGCCCAAATTCATTGAGTATCGAGTGTGCGAAACCGCAAACGTTACGCATATAGCCACGGTTTACTATTACAGGATTAAATTTTTGCGGTGTGATACCTGTTGATACTCTGTTGCGATGTCCGGTCCGGGGGATGCAACTGCCAAGACGGACGCCGAGTAAGGGCTGGTAAGAAAAAAATGGAACATCGAGGTACCCTAGAATCGGAGTTGATGATCGCCCAAAGGAGGGTTCTCCGGAGCGCCGGTGTTCAAGCGACGGGATGATCAGACTCCGTGAGCCGGCGGAACCTTGGTTCAATGATAAGTGCGCAAAATCAAGCGGTTTCTCGTTTCCATTCTGGAGCTTGTTCTACCATGTTTTAATGGCATTTTATCTTCTCATTGCTTATACGATGATAACCTTGTTCGCACGTGTGCTTCCGACGAAAATGGACCGCCAGTCACTACTGTTTCACATGCTACAGTAGAATCATGGGTAGTCAATCTTCGCGTCTAGATCTCTACGCCGAGCAACCCAGGTGTGATGACATACGCCAGCCCGTGCTGATCCGTACGAGCCAGGCAAGTGACCAGGCTCCGTAAATTCCGTCGTTGGTCAGGATTCGTACTGGGGTCTAGACTTTACTTGTAAGATGAGCAAAAGATAATCGCAACCATTTTCTACTAAGGAATTTTGGAGTGAGTGGAAGTTTTCTTGTGCCTATGTATCTCGCAAATTGTAATTATCAATGCAGACTCAATAAGATTCAAGGATCCTCCCCATCTTGGAACTGGAATTGATTTGAAGCCAGGAAGAACGATACCATATATAAGCAAATAAAACCAGCTCACAGAGGGATATATCGTAGCTTTTTTGCACCTGATCCAACGTTATGCACTGGTGTGTACTGTATGCTATGTAACGCGCCGAGCAGTGTTTGCCCCGAATGATAGGAGTGCACAAACTATCTTTATCCATACCTGGTCACTCGAGCACAGAATCGAGTAGCTTAGACATTTAACCATATAAAAGGGCTCTCTGAACACTTCGATACTCAAGCTATCATATATGCTGGAGTGTCGAGCCCTATGTTGTTTTTGCGGATATGTCAAAAATTTGATGAGTGGGGTAGCGCCCAGCGCCTAAGACCGAACACCAGGCAAAAGCTGTCCGGGTCATATTAGTAGCCCAAGGAAGGTACCTTCTGTTATATGAGATATATTCTCATGTATAGCTCCTCTGTGCTCTTAGAGCCTTTCTTCCTTAATTTGACTTCATGTATGCGCCTTCGTTTGGCACACATGCATGAATCAGTAGCCGAGATGAGTTGACTCACCAAGCTGCTAGTAGGGAGCGTTGTGTTAGTACAACCAAAGCACTTATACTTGAGCTTAGATGCGTTGCCTCGCTCTTGAGGGTGCACAGCGTAGAGGTGCTGTTTTTAGTAAGTACTACATATGAATGCCATTAGCACAGTTTGCTCAGGTGAGATAGTAGAGCGGACAGCTCGGCGAGCAGTGTACCGGAAGTGAATGTGCGACGAAGTTAACTTGGAGAGGGATCTTGAACCATCAAATGACAGTGGGCAAGGAGGTACTAAAAGAAGTATTGCGCGAGCCAGGCGCTCGGTGCATGTTGACCCTTTGGCTAGCCGCTCCCTTCACGGTCACGTGAGCTTGATCTAGAGGACTGCTTTCGTAATCGCGTAAAACTGCTGCTGCGGAAGCATTTTCTAAGCCGCTCTGGCCCACCGACCTACGCGCCATTCGCTTGCGTCTCGGCACCCTACCTTGTCTCCTCCGCCACTCGTGCGCCCTCTAGCTTGACGATACCGGACACATACAAATTGCGCATATATACATAGGCCATATGAGATCTACCATCCCACGACCCAATCGCCTGCCGGCCAGCGATCGCAGACTGGAGCGGAAGTTTATACGTAAGCTTTTCGAGTCAGCATTTGAGCAATTTAGCCCGTTTGGCTTATTCGCTTCCCACGCTCGTTGTGATGACGTCTTATCCAGTGATACGCTCACTTATCTTCCTAGCCAGCCACCTGCGGATGCTGCGTCTAGTTCACACTTTTCCCTCTCAATGAAGACCCGGGTGGTAGTGATCGCAATAGGGTATGTGCAGGTTGCCAGCTCAAAGTCGCCAGGCGATTCAACTAAACTTTCGATTTAGGGGTGGAACATGCTCCGGGAAGACAACTTTGGCGAAACAACTGAGTCGTGTTCTGCCTAATTGTTCGCTACTGAACCAAGATGTGAGCGTTCACTATGGTTTGGCTCTTCGGTACTATGCCTTACGATCCTTGGTTCCATAGCGCTATTGTATCGTGCGTTTGTTTTCAAAAGTTCGTCGGATCACTCTTTAACGCTAGGCCACTAGCACGAGAAAAACCTCCCGCTGCATCCTATCCATAACGTTCCCGACCCCGATGAAGCTGAAACTGCCATCGACTGGCCAGGGTTTCGTACGGGATTCGAGCAGCTTGTGAAGCATGGCCGAGCTCAAGAGATGACTTTCAATATTGTTGACGTTGATTCGTTATCGGTGAGTGACTACTGTATCTTGAATCACCTGTTGGCTGCTGCATGCGATATCTAGTCATTTGGTTACCTTCCTCAACCCGTGTTGGATCGATGGAGGGATCGATTTCTAAAGATTCAGGATCAGTGGCTGTCCCGAGGAGTCCGTATCGAGTGGCGCCTGGTGGAGGGGTTTATTGTTTTCCACGACTCGGTGAGCGGTGCTTCAGCTCTCACAAGTAGCTAAAGTCAACTCAACTTCTTAGAATCTTATGAACTCGATGGACGTCAAGCTATTTGTTCGTACTGCAGGGCGCATAATGGAAGCTCGACGTGAGTTTCGGGTCTTCGATAACGGAGGTTAGTACTCGTCTTGCCAGTATAGCATGAACAGTTCCTTTGACTCGAGCAGACGGTACGTTTTGGACGTGCCCCCCAAACTACTGGGAGAATATCGCTTATCCCGCATATATTCGAGCTCATGCACCGTTGTTTGAGGATGGAGACGTAGAGCGCGGTGATTGCCTCTTGCCGGATATGGTTGTCATAGAGGGTGTGAACAATGGGGAAGAAGTCCCTTTTGAACAGGTATTTTCATCTGCTGCTGAAGCAGTTATAGCAAAGTGTTAGGCAGATCTTATATAACGAATTTTATGAGCACGAGGAAGTTATGCATCACAAAAAGCTAAACTAAAGATTTTTGTACATTTGAAAGAATACACTGTGCGTACATCCCGAACGAGCGCAAAAAGGACCTCTTGACGGGTTAAGCCAAGAGCGAGAGGACTTAGCCTTAGGCTCATTTTACGGCATTCCCCTCCGCAGCAATGGCTCTGAGGTATTTCGATGGATCTCTATTTGTAGTGTCAGCATGTGGTACCTGGGACAGAATACAGGCGGCAATTTGGCACGCACCACTCATCAGGGACAATGGCATATATTATCGATTTGAGCCCAGGAATGCGGGGTCTAAGTTCAGGTGGTAGTTGAAAGATAGATATACTGTACGCTTATCTCTATCTAGAGCTAACGATAGATCGAAGTGTGGATGAAAACTGAATAAAGGCTCGATAGGTTCGCGGCTGGATCTCGCCGGCTCTAGTTTCCTAAAAGGGTCTAGGTTGGCTTCGTAGCACAGCCGCAAGTAGGATCGAGGCCGATCAATGACGCAAGCGCGCCACGACAAGGTGGAAACGCTTGTGGCGCTGATGTTGAGCCACTACCATCTCTTGACCACCACCTCAACAACCGAACAAAGATGCCAAGAGAGACAAAGTGCGTATAACTTCAAAACTATCCTATTCACTGCTCAATATGTATACTTGAGTAGAAAACGAAAGCTCGATGTAGACGGAAGCGCGGTTGGATCCACTTCTAGTACTCTGAAGGACGTCAAAGACTTGAAAAAGGCTCTCGACAAATGCGACGCTGCAGCTTCCATCCGAGCACTCTCTGACTCTCTTGACGATGCGTCACCAGAAACTATCAAGATGCTTAAAACTGTGCTTGTCCCGGTTCTCCAGACGAATAATACGCCGAAACACTGCGTCCGTTGTCATCAGACATATCGCGAATCGAGCAACAAACTCGACTCTTGCGTAATCAAGCACACAAAGCCCCGGGAAACTCGTAGACCGGATCCAGAGGGTCGCAAGTATTATCATATGTTGTTAGAACAGGATTTCCAGTGTTGCGGAAAACATTACAGCGAGCCTTATGAGGACGGGGATGCGGGCGTTTTTGTCCGTTCAGATGATGAAGACGAGGAGGACGAGGAGGAACTTGACTATGGCGTCTGCCTTACCGCAAAGCACACGACCGATCCAACAGCCGTCAAGTACTTCAGTACTCGAGCTGAGAAGAAGGCGCAGGAAAAGGGAATCGACTACTCGGGGAGAAATGAGAATGTACGTACGTGTAAAATGACTGGATGCGAGAATAACAAGCAGCCGAAGAGAAAGAAGTGAGTACTCTCCGGCTTGTTTTATTTCGTCGATCTGAGAGCTGACTCATTCGTGTAGATAGGGGCTGACTCAAAATCGGCCATCTATTCTCCGAGCAAGCTTGACCGGTTTTCAATTGATATCTTTCTGACGCATATTCACTACTCTGTCGGTTAATTATACTGTATCTCTCCTTCATTGTAAAATACCCAACCCACACTAGTTTGTACGCTTTACTCTTTATGATTGCGAATTAGTTTGTCTGAAGGTTAAGCTTTGATGCTATACGAGCGATCGACTCTAACGAGGCTACAAAACTACTAAATGCTGGTCGAGTCCGGATGATTGCGCGTGTAGCCAAACGCGCCTGAACGTCACCGAACAAGTACATATCCACGAACGTATTCTTGCGCGATTTCAATGGCCAATCGTAGTATCAGCTGTTTGTTAGTCACCGACGTTTCTGGTTGAATTGCAGGCAGTGGTGACCAAAGTCTACTCTCAACTAAAACCTCACGAGCTAAGTATGTTGCATATATTTTGCACCGGAAAACAGCTCCTACAGAAGGTATGTTTCATTTCATTTGATTTCGTGCAGAAACTTGTGTCATGAAAGCTTATATACATTCAGTTATCAACTATCTCAACCCTCCAGAACTCGTCATCGCCGTCGTTGGGAATTCTCATTTGGATCTAAAGACAAAGTTATGAGTAATCGCTGGGTGATGATACATTTTTGGTTTTACGCACGCGAAGATAATCTCTCCCAGGGAGAGACCAGCATTGATCCATACCAGGTATACTGATTCTAAATATCACCGAGAGATAATCAGGGGAAGTCGCTTAGATATTGTGCTGCCGTGCGCCTGACTTACCGCCAGACATCCGGCCCGACGGATTCAATAGCCCATTCAAAGGGCTCGCCGCCAAATTCGCCGGGCTCCATCAATGGATAGTCCATATCCTGGTTACAACGGGTGGTCAGAAGTTCCACCCGCAGCGAATAATAATTGTTGTACCTCCAAGTTCTCGGGATCGATGACAACGCGCCAATCGGAGCGGTCTCCAACGCTTATGATATGAAAGCCAGTACTACCCTCGACCGGGCTGATCAAGAAGCGCTGATAAAAAAAAGTACAAGGACCAGCTCAACCATGCTCGAAGCTGTCATAAACCTAGTGAAGACTTACCCCGAGAGAAGAGTCGGAGTTGCGACTACAAGCAAGAGGGGATTGCTTGTCGTCGCTGTTCTCGGGAGTCACGTAGTATCCTGGCTGCTCGACGTTGTAGATACGACAAATGCGGCCGGCCCAAGACATAGTAGTAGTAGTAGTAGTGAGGATAGCTTTTTTGTAAGTTGGTTATTGTCATTCAGCGTCGCTAGAGGCCGCTCTTTATATATG
>WSTH01000913.1:0-16490 GCA_019616345.1 Ceratobasidium sp. 395
GCGGTCCACATCGTAGCCACGAGGCGCACCCACAAGCGGGTCGCAACAAGACACCTTCAGCACAAGCGCGAAGCGTACCGAGTCCCTCGACGGACATAAGAACGAGCTCACACCTTAGATAATACAGGGTTGTGACAATATTCTGAATATTCTCTTATTTACTATACCCTTTTCCGGGACAGTTCCCTTTTTAGGGTTATTTTATATCACATGACTTACGGAATGTTCTGGATCAATGAGTCACCGTATTTCAACTGTGGTTGCCAATTCCTGTATGACTCATGATCGCGCCATATGTTTGTGTCGTGACCCGCTCTCACGCCTCACGACCTTTCGCGCTGCGCGACCATCTTGTTGCCCTACTCTTTAGCGCTGGCGCGCCTTCTTACGTTGTCTCGTGGCTTGACCCTCCTAAGCCCCTTAGTAAGCTACCCTTACACAAGCAGCACAGCCGGTGCAACGCTTTCCCTTTCTGCCACCTCTCGTGGCTATGTTTTGCTTCCACTGTATCTGCCCACTTCTACGATGTACTGCCTTGCTTTACGATGTATGACTCACGTACGCACAGACCATGTACCTCGTAGTATATATACAGTGGAGAACAAGCCGAGTACCCTCAGCTTGTTCTACCTCGTCAACTCTCCCCTCTACAGTGTGACCATACTAGCAGGCTTTAGCGCGGCTAGTGTTGCAAGTAAGGCAGCGTTAGATTAGTATAAGAACCTAGCACTTCGGGCAGTCGATCCTCACTCCCTTCGGATCGGACTTAAGACCACTTCGACTCGTGGCTTGTACCAGCCACCAGACCAAAGACGCAAGACATCAATCAGTGCCTATTCAGGCCAAGGGACTGCGGTCCACATCGTAGCCACGAGGCGCACCCTCAAGCGGGTCGTAACAAGACACCTCCAGCACAAGCGCGGAGCGTACCGAGTCCATCGACGGACATAAAGAGCGAGCTCACACCTTAGATAGAACAGGGTTGTGACAGTTTGCGCATGTAGATTCGATAGTGGCTTCTGCATGTATATAAGCAGGGTCGAGTTCGACGAGGTCTCCTCAAGAACTCGACCTCTCGTCTAATGGAGGTTTTTACTTGTTCTTTTATTTTACTTAAGTAGAGGCTTGACATGTACTACCAAAGGACAAGACGTAAGTCTTGGCCATCTGTATATGCAAAGGACGTTGCGTCGATATATCAAAGTGCCGTGAACTGAGTTTGGCCGGTGTTCACCTGAGCGTGCTATTGTCAGAGGCTACCTGGTATAAGTTGGGGCTTACCTGGACTTAGTGACGCTGCAGAGGTTAGTAGGCGGGCAATGCAAAGCAACGGTTGCTTATGGATATATGCGCGTAAGTCTACTTAGCGCTATATAGAGACGAGCAAGGCTCAAGTCTTAGTCGCAATGACGAGTGAGAGTAAAGAGATCGGTACATTCAACGGCCTCAGAGGGCCTCTTTCATCTGCAAAATCCAAAATTCCCACTGAGCACTCATGAGCACTCAAAACCCGCTTGAACAAATGAGCCACCCCCCCCTTATCTTAGGTGCTCACTGATTATACTGCGTGAGGTACTGACCGATCGTGATTGTACTACGTGTGGCCACGGAGCTCTCAATAGCCCCAATACAGTGTCTCATTAGCCCTCATTAGTGCACATCTCGTGCTCATGAGGCTCATGGGCCCCCGATTTACTCATGAGGCTCATGAGCCTCCAATTCGCTCATGAGACTCATGAGCTCCCGATGTGCTCATGAGCATCATGAGTACGCCTCGTGAGCTCCACGAGGCTCATGATCGGCGCCCATATTTGCACATGTATAAATGTACGAGTTTATTTGATTTTTCTTAACCACTTCGTTGAGCAAACACAGCGTGTATCTATTATTTTGTGTATGTATATACAGAACATGGCGGGCGGAGCGATTGATAAACGTCAATCAATTTGGTTCTAAAGCAACACGGGAAGTAGCGTATGTCTCAGTCGAAGACAAGACACGAAGGAGTAAGGGACATACAACATGACGGCTGGCTACGCCGAGATTTTTATGGCACGGTTCGCGCTGTTCCGATGAAACTCGTATGTATGTTCGATAGAAACACATCAAAAGTTATCACTTAGCGATGATTAAGCCTACGTACCGTACGCGAAGGCAATTGTAGCTGCAAGACACTGTGAAGGTCGAGCGCCGCATCGTAGAATTAGTAGCTACTTTGTGAAACAAAAGCGAATGGACGACGTACCGTCTTGTCCATCGCCAAATATATCATAGGACTGAAAGCAAAGTGAGATTAGCCAAAGACACGGCTAGCAGGCGGTTGAAAGCAAGAGTTGGGGGTAGTACTAGAGTCGTGTTGTAGATATGGACGAAGCTCGAGCCATCTATAGGCCTTGAGGTGCGCCGTGGATCATGGAACACCGTAGAACACCGCAGCCTTGATACACAAATTCGGCTTATCTCATCAATCCGAAGCCCTGATCTCGGAGCGATCAGGACTATGGCCGAATTACGCCCGGCGACACACTATCTCAACCCCTCGACGACAATTTACCTTCAAATTCGACTCCATTCCCCCTTCCCCTGCTGCGTGCGCCCTCTCAAACACATCGCTCTAACAAGTCTCGACCTTGGTGGCGATTCAACCGGTTTCTGATGAGTACATTTACTCGGGCAAGATTCACTGCACCAAAGGCGCTTGTAAACGTTAACTTCCTTTATACTCAAGCAGACATTTATACGATTAACTACGCAATTCACTTCTTTCCCCTCGAACAACTCCTATTCGTTGTAAGTACAACATTCCATATAACTCCACTTCATCGCTTACACTTGAATGTTTTGCCGGCGCTTTGGAGCGTACGCATGACTGCGTTGTAACGAGTCTTGTACCACATTTGTTCTATACATGGCCCGCTGCCCCAACAGTTATTTGCCTCTCGATTTACCCGTGCTACTAACACGAATTATGATCTGTTGTACTACCGCGGCTATGTACTATATTCGCATGAAATTACACCCAATTATGCTGCAATCTTGTTCGTATAAATGATGCGGGTCTCAAAACGTGTTCCGTATATACAATTACGACGCTCCGTGAGACTCACAAGCCCTCATATTGAGCATATGAGCTTGAATGAGCGACATACCCTGGGCTCATGAAGCTCACGAGCCGTACAGAAATGCTCATGAGGCTCATGAGCCATCGAGTTCTCATGAGCCCCATGAGCGCCAATCAATGGTTAGTGGGTGATCCGTGAGAACAAGTCACGTACTCACTAAGTGCTCCGTGGCGTTAAACGAGCACTCACCACAGGCGAGTTGCTCATTGAGGAAAAATGCTTTTGCAGACGTTATATACATGAGAGACATGGCTATACTAGGGACTCAACCATCTGCTTCCACCAATCCAATCCTTGTATTGCTGCTGCGAGTACTGTGCAAGGCTGCAATCGACTGTGCAAGGCTGCGTTGCACAGTGACTGTGCGCTGCGGACTGTGCGCTGCGTACTGCTGGTAGCTGTGCTGAGCACAGTGACTGTGGACTGTGGAAAGCTGCGTAAAGCTGTGTAGGTACAGATCGGGTAATCCGGCCACGTAATCATGTTAAGCCGTGGGTATATGCGGGTATACTTCTGAGAGCCACGAGATTGCATATGATAGCTCGTGGCTAAGTGGTAAGCGCCGGGTGGCTACACTAGAGGTGTCCTTTGCCTTTGCGTGAAGGCGCATATTCGTAACAGTGGGAGTGTTGTGGAGTGGTCCAGTCCAGCCCACTCCTGCCCCTGAGCCCCTATCAGACATGTATTAAGACTCACTTGCACCTGTGGCGCAATCCAGTTGTTTCCTCTTTCCTCTCACCATGCACACTTGAGTCTGATGCACTTGCCTTGCTACAATCCATTCTTGGATAAGCACACACCTGGTGTATATCATATATATACCACCCCAGAAATGTACATACCTGGTGTAGAGCAGGTATGTCCCTTTCTGGATATATATATGACACATATCACATGAGTATCCAACTGATACCACATTGATAAGAGATCCACACCAGGTACATACCTAGTACTATAACAGGTGGTATATATCTCCTGCTTGTTTTAAAGTGCTATATGCGCTGCATACATGATATGAACATGCTACAAACATAGCCACAAAATATATACCAGGTGTACAACACTATATACTAGGGGGATAGGACAAATTGGTATGAAGGTATACCATTTGGGTCTTCTGCTGATGCTAGAGCCCCTTTATTGCTTGCTTACGTTCTTGGGGAGAAATATTGGGTGTCTGTGAGTAATCTCATTGAACTCAGCGCATTTCTGCGCATCGATTGGTATATACATATTCTATATTCTGTTTGGTTTCACTAGGAGGGCAGTCCCTGTCTCCCTTCGGTTTGGTCAGTACAGCCCTGGTTTAGGGCTGGCCAACCGCACTTCGCAGACTGATCAGTACGCAGGCGCTTACATCTTTGCTGACAGTGATGAACATGTCACGTGGTAGGATCGCCAGGGTCGTGGTTTATCAGCTTCAACTTGCCTCTCGATCCCTCCTCAACCACCTTCCTCGCTGTGGGTCGCCAAGCAGCGTGTTGCTCATGCGCTTCGTCCAACACTAACATCTTCCCTCAATCGCTGCGACTTCGCGCTCGCTCGCTCGCACACGCACGCCCGCCATTGTTCGCTCGCCATCACCCCCACCCTCGGTGGCCTGCACTCGCCCATGTTCGATTCTGGTAGGCTATGGTGGTAAGTACCGCCCGCAATCCTCGTTTCACACTCACTACTCCGGGCTATTTAGGTGCATCGTACTTAACGCACCCGTCGCAGCCGTTAGCCAGCTGCGCGTGAGCCCGTGCGTTTGCCACTGGCGCGCACGAGCCCCTCTACCTGCAGCCTACGGTCCGTTCGTCCACACATTCTCTCGTTCAGGCTGTTGCTAACCTTTTTGTCCGTGCTAGTTCGCTTGGTGTGTGCGTTTGCTTGCGCCTCTTCTCCCGCGCTCACAAACGGACCCGTGTCATTGCTCGTGGTCCACCCCCGTCCTTGCTAACTGAGCACGAACGGTCTCGGTGAGCGGACCACCCGTCGTCACCACTCCTGTGCTAACAGTCCCCTGTTGGCGCAGCTTGGCCGCATGCCGCTGCGCGTCGCTGCCAATATGGATCCAGACTCGAACTCCGCGCTCTTGGACGAGGGGAACATGAGGTCGAGTCGAGCAAAGTAAAGGGTCGCATGATGAGGGAGCTCAAGATAGAACAAACGCGAAGGATACGCCAAGACTGCCGAGGGAGAGCGCGTTGTGGCCAACATCGGCGCACCTGCGGGGGAGAAGAGTACGATACCAACCAAGCTACATGACTATCAATGGACCTAGCATTCGCTAACATGAGTATATACTCTGTAGAACACAGAGGCGCTAGCTAAGGTACGTGACCCATACATGAGTTCAACACTTACTAATGTGTATATCTGCCCTATAGAACAAAGTCACCAACGCTCCCGCCCGCGTCTCCGCTGGTATCGGCAAGCGGGCTGTACAGGACAGCGCGTACGAAGCGCACAAATTGTTTACCGTAGACGGACGGGTTTTTCCCCTTTTTTTTCATTTCATTTTATTTCAGTCGATGTTTACGATGTATTCCCGAACAATATACATTTCTTATCTTCCATTGAGCTACATATAACGCGTAAGCGACGGATGAGCTACAGCGTTTCAGAGGACTACCGGAAAGTCCTTGGGTCGGGACTACGCCAGAGTCCTTGGGAATTTCAGAAGTACCTAAATGGGATCTCAAAAAGATCCGCGTATTAATTCAAGTCCCATATCCGCACTCTGAATAAGTCCACGGACCGTCTTTAAATCCATAACCGGACTTGGGCGTATCCATGGACTTCTTCTAGGTCCGGTTCTCAAACGTGCTCGGCTAAAATGTGGATTACAGAAAATCCGGGACCGAGTAAAGTCCCGCCTTCAGCACTACCTTAAGTCCAGGGACAACCTGCGAGTACGCATCCGGACTTCGGCATGTCCACGGACTTCAGTTAGGCCGTGTTTCAGATAAAAACACGGACCTTTTTAATCAAAATTGGCGTCTGGACTTAATTTTAGGCCCTGAAATGGACTCTTGGGCTATCCAAACGGGGCCGAAATAGAAGTCCATTTAAGGATTTTTATACAGTCCCCCGCATGGACTTAGGTTAACGCCGCGACTTCCTACAGTGGAAAAAGTAGAATGGGCTTTTACTCACTAGATTGTATATATCATGCATGACTCGCGAAAAGCGCCAACCCAACAATCGTACTATTCGATGGACCCATAATGTAGTAAACGATGGCTATTAAGAGTAAATACGCAAAGTGCTGATGTTTCCGCAACACGTTGTTGAGACAAGCTAAGCCGTGGTGATATACAGGGTAATATAGTCAATCATTGCAAGCGCAATTTCTTGTTGCATTTCAGACATCAGTTTGACTCTGCCTTTCCGGTATGTCATGCGGTGATCACTTGAAACTTCTAGGCTTGATGTGCCGACTTGAGCGCCGGGTTAAGGGCAAAAGGCGGTGTACTGAATAGATTACAGTGGCCCAATCATCCAATGTGGAGGGGAAGATGCACGGAATACCAAGTTGACAGTTATGCATGAGGTGTTTGCAGTCTTTGGTGAGTTTGGGCTCTTACCACGCCCTACCTAGTCCCATATAGTACGCCTTGATCTCCTATAGACAGTTGATTGCTAGTATTCCGTCCCTACGTAGGATTTATTCTCTACCTTATTAGTTAGTATCCGGCTCTTAGTATTGTAGTTGGCCCGTACTGTCCTTCTTTATCGTAAATGGCGACATTTCTCGAATGCGCTTTCCCTATATGCGCGCATGCATCGATATATGATCTTTTGGATAAATGAATCAGGCACACCGCGGCGCCCTGGCGCCTAGGCTGTGGCTATCTGCACCCGGGCCGTGGTGGGTGGCTGTGACATTTCTTAACGCGACTTCGACGGTGGCACATCAATTATCATTGTAGCTTTGCAACTTGTTCCAGATACGACTAGCTCTCTAGCTTACCACGCACAACAAGCAGGATTGTAAATGCTAATAAGTAACGAAGTTAAAAAGGGGAGATCTCTGCTATCATTTGGTATGTAGGCCCAGATCGTTAGGGACTTCAACTAAACTTAAGGTCAACTAAGATGGTGGCGGAATTGGCGTTCTATCCTCGTTGCTCATTCTACGAGAACTTATGCATCGAATCCAGCACACTCTGAACTTGAGCGAATTACCCCGCCCTTGTGATTGCTTTGACATGATCGTAGGATGTGGGTTTGGAGGGTAAGTACAAGTATGTATTACCAGTGCGGCACAACTAATTATTCTGCTATATCCAAAAGCTTAGCTGCCATAATGCTCGGAAGGCTACATATGCCAGTAGACGAGGCGATTGAGTCCTTCTTCTCCATCATGACAACCACTTTTTCGGAAAAGATATGGAAGCCGGGGGATTCTAGAACTAAGCACTTGGAAAAAGCCGTTGCGACCCTTGCACGCAAGCATACGAAGGAGGAAAACCTCCGTATGATTGACACTGAGGATAATGGACTTGGATGCAAAACGTGAGTGATCAACCAACAGTGCCTATCAGTAGAGCTACGTTGATTAATTTAACTCCAAGGTTCGTATGTGTGGCATATGGCCATAATCTTGAAGGTATTGAGCGCCTACGTACCTACTCGGGCGCGAAAAATCAAGCACCAAACTACACCGTTGAGGAAGCATTGTTAGCGACCACTGCGATCCGTGGACTTTTCGAACCTCGAGTGCTTCAGGAATCTACCGGACTCAGTTCTGTTTACATTGCGGCTGACCTTGTTTACGGTAATCCGGTTAGTCTGATGCTAGAAGAGGCTCAAGACGCTTTCCCAGACCAGCATATTGCGTGTGTTATCAGTCTTGGATCGGGACACCCACAAGTGGCTGGCATCTTGAACCCGGACTTGAACCTAGTCAAAAATCCTGGGGATCTAATCGAGGTCCTAGAGCGGATGGCGAAAAGCTGCGAGAAGACCGCCCAGGACATTCGCTCCCGGTTTCGGGAGATTGACGACTTTTACTTTCGTTTCAATGTCGATCAGGGAATGCAACCGATCCGTGAATCCGATTACCAACAAGCGCCAGCGATTCAAGCCCATACTAGAACCTTCATTTCAAGCATAACCGTAAACGATGCTACCGGGCTTGACTCGGCGGTACAAGCAATTATTGCACGAAATGAAACCGTGGCTACATCCCACCTTAGTAGGCGTCCGATCAATCAGCTTTTTTCAAAGCCTGCTAACGCTTTTCTCACAGCTGGGACCGTCCATGCTTTGCCAGGTTGGGCTAGGATTCAACCATGCCCGCCTCCGTCTCCCAATTTTACTGGTAGAGAGGATGCTATTCAAATATTGCTGAAATACTTCACGACGCCATCACGCATTCAGCGTTCATTCGTTCTGTATGGACTGGGAGGATCGGGCAAAACCCAGATTGCACGAATGTTTGTTGAGCAGTATCGGGACTGGTAAGCAGGACAAATTTTTTGAGTCTCATCACAAATTGAACATCTGATATGACCAGTTTCTCGGGCGTGTATTATATTGACGCTACATCGGCGCAAACTATTGAACTGGGCCTCAAGAACATTGCACGAGCTAAACACGCCGGTCGAACTATTTACGATACGCTCACTTGGTTCAAGGGACATGTCACCAATTGGGTTATTTATTACGACAATATCGACGATACTCAACTTGATCTACGTCGTTACTTTCCAGATTGCTCGCATGGCAATTTACTAATCACGACACGCGCTAAAAAGCTCGTCGCCTATTCGCGTGATCTCGGGCTTGGGTCTGAAATTAAATGTGACTACGCGGTCTCCGGGATGCGACCCATCGATGCAGAGAGTCTCCTGCTAAGGCTTTCGAGACGAGGCACAAGCGAGTGTGAAAGAAATCTGGCATCAAAGATTGTCAAGGTAAGTCTATACGCCCGTCCATGGCTCCTTCGGTATTAGTGCCTTATTGATTAAATTAGATGCTCGGCTTTCACGCGCTTGCAGTGACTCAGGCGGGCGCATATATCAGCGCTTTAGACTATCGCCTAGACGAATATTTTGAACAATGTCTTAAAACCGACTCGCCCCTGGAAAAATGCGCGCTGAAAAACATCCCAATAGATCACGATTATCCTCTGGGACTCTACGCTACCTGGATGCTCAGCTATGAAAAGCTTTCTTCCGAGACTCTGCAACTTCTGCACTACTTTGCTTTTATGCATCACTCTGGCATAACAGAAGACATATTTCGTGTTGCCTATAATCGAATTTACCATCAAGGCCAGATTGCGGAGAGCTCGCTTCCCTCGTTCCTGTGCCAGTTCGAAGATTCAAGCGCAGCTGGAGCTTGGTCTTCGCCAGCATTTCGAGATGCAACGATGGAAGCTCGAAATTACTGTTTGATCGAGTATAACCGGCAGGCTGGCGTCTACTCTATTCATCCTTTGGTACATCAATGGATTCAAAAACTGGCCCCTGCCAATGTAGTCAAATCCGTCGCTGGGCTCCTCGCACTCTGTGTATGTGAACAGACGAAGCTAGACGACTTTGATTTCGGTCGTACTTTACTGCCTCACATCGATGCGCTACCTGAAGCACAAAAGGTTGATCAGAGCTCTGCCTCACAATTTTCTTTGATTTACCGTGAAGCGGGGCGCTGGACTGATGCTCAGAACCTCGAAGAAACTGTTCTTAATCACAGAAGGGAGAGATTGGGCGAAGTCCATCCTGAAACCTTGAACAGTATGCATAACCTAGGGGTAATCTATCGCGAACGAGGTCGATGGGAGCAGGCCGAACAAATGCTGAAGAAGGCTATGGAATTGAGGAAGAAACTTAACGAAAACAGTGCTAAAGCCATTGATAGCGCAAACCAGCTAGCGTGGGTCTATCTTGAGCAGAGAAAATGGGAGCCCGCTCGCATTTTGGAGGAGGAAGTTCTGCAGACAAAACGCTATGTAAAAGGCGAGAATGACGCCCAGACTCTGGAAAGTATGGGCCAACTCGCTTGGGCATATTGGGGCCTGAACCGATTCTCAGACGCGCAACGTCTCGAAGAAGAGGTTGTTGAAGCAAACAAATGTTCCCTCACAGCAAACCATCCACGCACTCTACAGAGCATGCACAACTTGGCGGCGACCTACAAGGCGAATGGTTTGCTAGATAAGGCGGAACTCTTAGCTAAAGAAGTCCTCAATTCTCGATCGCATCTCTTAGGAAAGCATCACCCACATACTTTGGTAACGATGTGCACTCTAGGAGGAGTTTATACCTCTCAGGGTCGACTATCCGACGCAGAGGGGCTATTGGAAGAAGTAGTTGAATTTAGGTCTAAAGTATTATGCAAGAACCATCCACATACACTTTCTAGTATGCATCATTTAGCAACTATCTATGCTCGACAGGAGCGGTGGAAGGAAGCGGAAGGATTGATGACTGAAGTGTTGGATCAACAGAAAGCTCTTGGGCTCGATGCTCATTTTCTTCTAACTCACCACAATCTGGCTCTTATGTATGCGCATCAGAATGATTGGTCGAAAGCTGTGGAGTCGATGAGAAAGGTTGTAGAGGGAAGGAAGGAGAAGCTTGGCGAGAAGGATCCGGACACGGTGGCTAGTATTGAGTGTTTGAAGGAGTGGGAGGCTGCAATCGATACTTCTCGGAGAAATTCACCGAAAAGTTGTTACATTTTGTTATCTGTATTAGTACCTGTCTTGGCTTGTTTGTTCTGGCTGATAATGGGGCATGTATCCTAAACGTAAACTGTCTGCTATCTATTTTCCTACCTGTCGGCCCCTCAGTCCTAGGCTCGTCTCTTTTTGTTTACCGTGCTGGAGTTTGAGGGAGGAGTCGCATGATTATCGATTATCGTGAGCGACAATATCCCGCCATAATTTCGATTTTTGGAGGAGCGAGGAAGTATATGTGCCCTGGAGTGCGGTTGAGGAGTATTGCCATTCTTGGCGATATGAGTAATTTGTAATCAAACTGGGTCTAGGTGGCGGTGTGGCGGTGACCAGCCACAACTGTTCCTCATAACCACCCCATCCGGAATTCTTAGATATGAGCTAAATGCCTTTGTTATTAGGGAATTTCACAGTTGGCGAAACTGGGGCGTAACTGGTACCTTAACTAAACTCTAATTCACGTTGAGTGCCACTAGTTGAGCCAATTCTGGCCCTCCTCTTCCCTTAGCCGAGCCCGAAAAAACTCCCTCTGACTCATGAGAACATATTCCGTATAAGTCTCATGTAAATGATGCGCATATAGTAGAGATATAGACACCATCGTCTAGCGCCACAATATATAAAGGCGCTTCTCAGAATGGGTTCACTCATATGTGCGCACGCAGTAGTATATAAAATTTCGGAGAAATAGGTGAGCGTGCCATACATCCGCAGGCGTCTACATTGTGGCTATTCACCCGGAGCCTGGTCGCGACGGGTGGCTGTGGTAGCGTGTCGGTGCAAGTTTGACAGTAGCGCGCCAATCGATATGACCTTACAAGTTAAGTGCTCACCCGAAAGCACATGCTCAGCGGGCTGCGCCTGGTCTTGGCTGTTGCGGTGACACAGAAGTCCAATACCAAGCCAAGCTCTGGCGCGAGAGTAGGCATGCCACTGGCGCCGCTGTTGCGGCTCGGTACTTGCTGTATTTCAAGCTCTGCAGGCGGCACAACATCTCGCCGCCAGAACATAAGGGCGGCTGCGGCTCCAATGCCTTATTCCGGCTTTGACAACACCGCCTCATCAACGTGACCACTTGCAACTTGCTTCCAGCCACGACTGTCCCTCTAGCACACTGTACGCAGAACAAGAGGTTTCAGAATGTTGGTCAAGAAAGATAATAAGCGGGGACGATCCCTTGTGTCATTCGGTATGGATGTTCATGTTTCTAGACACTTATTGTTTGCTAAGACTGAAGGTTGGTGGTTGAGATGGCGGCGGGATCGGCGTTTTATCCTCATTACTCATTCTACGAGAACTCATGTACCGAATTCAATACTATCTGAAGCTAAGTGAACTACCTCGTCCTTGCGACTGCTTCGATATGATCGCCGGGTGCGGGTTTGGAGGGTGAGTTTGAATTTAAATAAATTTTATGATGGTTCGACTGCTTACATTGGTACAAAAGATTGGTTGCAATAATGCTCGGAAGACTACAGATGTCGGTGGACGAAGCAATTGCGTCCTTTCTCTCAATCGTGGGCAATACTTTCCCGGAAAAACGATGGAGGGCAGGGAATTCTAGAACGAAGCATTTGGAAAAGGCTATCGCAAACCTAGTGCACAAGTATGCCAAAAAGGAAAACCCCTGCATGATTGACGCCGAGAGCGATACGTTCGCCTGCAAGACGTGAGTGATTCAAAGCTAGCATATATGCACCCGTATAGACTGAATCGATTTCTAGGTTTGTATGTGTGGCATACGGCCATAACCTGGGTGGCATCGAGCGTCTACGTACCTACGAGGGCACAAAAAACCAAGCACCAAACTACACCATTGAGGAAGCTTTACTGGCCACCACTGCGATCCGTGGACTTTTCGAACCTCGAGTGGTTCAAGAAGCTACGGGACTCAGTTCTGTCTACGTTGCGGCCGACCTTGTCTGCGGCAACCCCATCAATCTATTACTAGAAGAGGCGCGGGACGTTTTTCCAGGTCAACATATTGCATGTATCATTAGCTTTGGATCGGGATATCCTCAAGTGGCCAGTATATTGGACTCGGAGTCGAACTTTGTTAAAAATCCGGGGGAGCTAGTTACCATCCTGGAGGGAATAACAAAAGATTGCGAGAAGACTGCCCAGGATATTCACTCGCGGTTTCGGGAAATTGATGGTTTCTACTTTCGATTCAACGTTGATCAAGGCATGCAATCTATTCGTGAATCCGACTACCAACAAACGTCTGCAATCCAGGCTCATACTAGAGCCTTTGTTTTAAGAATGGGCGAAGCTGGTGCTACCGGACTCGACTCGGCGGTGCAGGCAATCGTGCAGCGAAAGGAAACTGTAGCTACGTTCCACCTCAGTAGGCTCATGATTAGGTTTTCTTTATAATCATATTAACAAGGTTCTGCTCATAGCTGGAGCCGTCCATGCTTTGTCGGATCTGGGTAAAATCCAAGCATGCCCACCTCCATCTCCTAACTTTACTGGTAGAACGGATGCTCTTCAAATATTGCTGAAATACTTCACGACGCCATCGCGCATTCAGCGCTCGTTTGTGCTTTATGGCCTAGGAGGATCGGGAAAAACTCAGATTGCACGAACGTTTATTGAGCAGTATCGGCACTAGTGAGTCGAACATCGTTTTTTGAATTATCATTGCGAACCGAAGTCATCATTCGATCAGTTTCTCGGAGGTATATTATATCGACGCTACATCCACGTCAACTATCGAGTTATGCTTCAAGAATATCGCACGAGCTAAGTACGTCGGTCAGACCGTCGACGATATATTCTGCTGGCTCGTGGGACCAAATACCAACTGGATGATCTATTATGACAATGCAGACAGCCAGCTCGACCTTCGCCGCTACTTTCCGAACTGCCAGTATGGAAACTTGCTCATTACAACACAGAACAAAACTTTCATTACTTATTCGCGTGATCTGGGTCACAATACTCATTGTCAATATGCAGTCTCCGGGATGTCGCCTAGAGCCGCAGAGAGTCTCCTGTTGAGGCTTTCTAAGCAAGGAACAGGCGAATCCGAGCGGAACCAGGCTTCCAAGGTCGTTGAGGTACGTTCGCACATCCGTAATATTTTCAATACTGATGCATCATTCTATTAGATGCTTGGGTTTCATGCCCTTGCCATCACACAAGCAGGCGCATATATCCGCGTTCAGGACTATCGCTTAAACGAATTTGTCGAACAATGCCTTGCAACTGACAGTCTCCTAGAGGAGTGCGTACCAGTCAAAGTTTTGATAGATGATGATTACCCTCGGAGGCTTTATGCTACCTGGATGCTTACCTACGAGAAACTTGCACCTGACACTTTGACGCTTCTCCACTATTTCGCCTTCATGCATCACACTGGGATTACTGAGGGTATATTTAGCGCTGCTCATAATCAAATCTACCATCAAGGATACGTTCTAGTTGATCCCCTTGCTTCGTTCTTATCCCGATTCAATGAATCAAATGCTATGCCACCCACGACTCCTACCTGGTCCTCGTCGGCGTTTCGAAATGCGACAATGGAAGCCCGAAGCTATTCCTTAATCGAGTACGACCGTCAAACTAGCGTCTACTCTGTTCATCCTCTGGTGCATAAATGGATTCGAAGACTGGCCCCCAAGGACTTCGCCAAGTCAGCCGCATTGCTCCTGGCGCTCTGTGCACGCAGACAGGATAGAATTGATGGGATTACCTTCCGCTGTGCATTGCTACCTCATATTGATGCGTTACCTGAAGTACAAAGGGCTGATCTGAGTGTTGCTGAGCAATTCTCTCGTGTTTATTGTGAGGCGGGACGCTGGTCCGAGGCTGAAAACCTCCAGGAGATTACTCTCAACTACCGCCAGAAGAAGTGGGGTGAGGATCATCCCGAAACCTTGTCTAGCATGCATATGCTTGGCATCTTATATCGTGAACAGGGTCGATGGGAACTGGCTGAGCAAACGCTGAGAAAAGCTATGGAAGGGAGGAAGAAGCTTCCAGAGGAGAATATCCTCAAGGTTATGGACAGCGTAAACCAGCTAGCCTGGGTCTATCTAGAGCAGAGCAAATGGGAGATTACCCGCGCTGTGGAGGGAGGAATTCTTCAAGCGCGAAGACATTCAAAAGACGAGCTGAATCCCGAGACTCTCGAAAGTATGAGTCAACTTTATTTAGCATATCGGGGCCTGAAACGTCTCTTGGATACGCAACGCCTTGAGGAAGAGGTTTTTGAAACAAAAAAACGTCTCTTCAGAACAAACTACCCGTACACTTTGATGAGCACGAGCACCTCAGTAAGGTCGTATAAGGCGAACGATTTGCTGGACAAGGCTGAATTCTTAGCTAGGGAGGTGCTCGGTTATCGGTCACATCTCTTGGGAAGACATCACCCGCAGACTTTGGTGACTATGTGCAATCTAGGGGGGATCTATTTGTCCCGGGGTCGACTATCCGATGCAGAGGGGCTGCTGGAAGAGGTGGTGAAATTTGGGCCTAAATTATTGTGCAAGAACCATCCACATACACTTTCGAGTATACACAATTTGGCAGCTATCTACGCTCTACAGGGGCAGTGGAAGGAAGCTGAAGGATTGATGACCGAAGTACTGAATCAACAGAAGGCTCTTGGACTCAATACTGATTTTCTGCTAACTCTCCATAATTTGGCTCTCATATATGCGCATCAAAACAATTGGCTGAAAGCTTTGGAGTCGATGAGAGAAGTTGCAGAGGGAAGAAAGGAGAAGCTCGGCGAGGAGGATCCGAGCACGGTGGCTAGTATTGAGTGTTTGAAGGGGTGGGAGGCTGCAATCAATACTTCTCGGAGAAAATCGGTTATAGTTTGCTTTATTTTGTTGTCTAAATTAGCACCCGCCTTAGCTTGTTTCCTGTGGTTGATAATGGCGCATGTACCCGATTCGTAAACCTGTCTGTCACCTATTTTCCTTCCCATGTCAAGTCCATAGGCTCGTCTCTTTTTGCTCACCGTACTGAAGAGTTTGGGAAGAATAGTTTTGCAGTTATTGATTATCGGGAGTGACAATACGCCGCTACAGCTCCGGCTTTTGGCTAGTCTTGTCTATGGTTTCCTTGATGTATATCTTGTTAGGTGGCGCAGTTGTTGACCCAGAGTTATCACATCCTTCTCAGATGTATTCGCTATACGCGTTGGTGCGTTGGTTTCTGGTGATGTCTCCCAAAAACTACACATTGGGGGCGTTTACGATGGTAAAACTGGGCCGAAACTAGTATTGAAACTCGGCCTCAACTTGATTCAGAGCCGACTCGCCAGTTTAGCGCCGAAGGTCACAGCTCATGATATGTGTACTATATGCACATCGTTCACGTTAGAGCCATATAGAAAAATATCCTAAGAGACGGATAGCTTGATTGGGCTCAGTTGGGATCGGGAAGGCTCATAATTAGCTCAATTATCACTACATGCCCTGGAGTCGGGTTGGCGCCGAGTTTGGACTAAGTTTTGCATCTAGTTTTGGTGCCAGTTTCGGCCCAATTCTGCTGTCATGAGTGCCCTATTGGTTGTGATAGTCCTGTGATTATGTGTGTTCGAGCTTACACAATGAACTTGGCTGCGTGGCTACTTGACTCGGCTGGATGATACCATTGATTGACCTTGTTGTGACCAAGCCTGACAAAGCGTTTCCGGGCCTCGAGGCGTGGCTGCGATTCTACCTCCACACCCAATCTTC